>CAVNYN010268786.1:0-19960 GCA_963692815.1 Nyctanthes arbor-tristis | reverse complement strand
ACTCTATATTTAAACTTTCCACTCCTTATTTTGAGTAATTTTATTTTTGATCGTTTTTCTTAATTTTTGATTTCAATTTATCTAACAATATTGGATAGAAAAAGCAAACAGTTCAAGATCATTACACCGTAATTAAATAATTGAAAATAAAATTTATTTGTACTTAAAATAATGTTGAAATTTTATTCTTTTTTAAGAGTCATTAATAGTATAACTTTGGGCATAAAAAAGAAATCCCACATTTGTTATTTAGTAAAAAAAAATTTTGAGGATACATATCTATATTAAGTAACTTGAAGAATGGTTCATTATAAGGACCTTAACTTATGGGTTTTGAATTTCTAAAAAGTTTAAAATTTTAATGGATCATTATTAAAAAAATTCATTGTGAACTATGAACCGTGTCCGTCTTTATCTCATGTCATCTGATTATTTTCCAGATTGATTTCAATATTCGCAAATGTTTAGAAAATCAGACAAGCAATCAAACTGGAAAAGTTAACAATTCAAGGTCATCGGATCCATTTTAATTAAATAATTAAAATAAATTAAATTTTACCTAAAATAATGGAAACAAAAGATTCAATTTTATAATTTTTTTACCTTTACCGTTTAAAAAAATTGAAATTTTATTCATTTTTAATAGCCATTGAAAATATGACTTATGTATAGAAAAAGAATCTCACGTTGATTATTTAATGAAAAAAATTGAGGATGTACGCATATGTTAAGCTATTTGGAGAAAGGTTATACATAATAAAACCTTAACTTATGGGCCTTAAACTTTAGAAAAGTTAAAATTTTTATATATCATTATTGAGAAAAAGTTTATTGTGAACTGTATTCGTTTTTATCTCATACTGATCAATCATCAAAACAAAAAATCTAACGGTTCAAAGTCATTGGACTGATTTTAAATATATAATTGAAAGAAATGAATTTTTATCTAAAATAATGTGGAAAAAGAACAATCGATTTTATGAGTTTTTGATCTTTACCGTTTAAAAAAAGTTCAAATTTTATTCTTTTTTTAAGAGCCATTGAAAATATAACTTTGAGACTATAAAGGGAATTCCACATGGGTTATTTAGTTAAAGGAATTGAGGATGTATGCATATATTAAACTACTTGAACAAGGGTTATGCATAATAGGGCCTTAGCTTATGGGTCTTGAGCTGCTAAAAAGTTTAAAATTTTAATAGATTATTATTGAAAAACATTTATTGTAAACTGGTAAACTGTATCAGTCTTTATCTCATACCGTCATATTGTTTTCTAGATTAGTTTCAGTATTCACAAATTTTCTTCAATGTTTTCTTCAATTTTTTTTAAGACCATTTTTTCTTCATTAATAAAAGATATCGTATTATAGGTAAAACATATTGTTTTTATTTACACACACATAAACGATCAAATATTATAGTGTAAGGGCTATTAGAAATATGACTTTAGGCATAGAAAGTGAACTTCACATTGGTTATTTAGTGAAAAAAATTGAGGATATATACTTATATTAAGCTACTTGGAGAAATGTTCATAATAGGACTTTAACTTATGGGTCTTGAGTTTTCAAAAGTTCAAAATTTTAATGGATCTTTATTGAAAAAAGATCATTGTCAACCGGTGAACCGTATCTGTCTTTATCTCATACCATTTGATTGTTTTCTGAATTAATTTCAGTATTCACAAATGTTTAAAAAATCAGACTAGTCATCGAACAGGAAAAGCTAATAGTTCAACGCCATTGGACTTATTTTAATTAAATAATTGAAATAAAATAATTTTTTTACCCAAAATAATGTCAAAAAAGAACATTCAATTTTATAATTTTTGGATCTTACTGTTTAAAAAAAAAAAGAAACTTGAAATTTTATTTTTTTAAGGGTTATTGAATATATGATTTTAAGTATAGAAAAATAATCCCACATTAGTTAGTTGCTAAAAAGAATTGAATATGTTTGCCTATATTAAGCTATTTAGAGAAAGAGTTATGCAAAATTGGGCCTTAGCTTATGGGCCTTGAGCTACCAAAAAGTTTAAAATTTTTAAAGAAAAAATTTATTGTAAACCTTATCCGTCTTTACTGGTCATGGAACCGGAAAAGCTAACTGTTCGAGGTCATCGAAACGATTTTAATTAATTAATTGAAATAAATTTAATTTTTACCTAAAATAATGTAGAAAAAGATCATTGGATTTTATAATTTTTTGTTATTTACTATTTAAAAATATGTTGAAATTTTATTCTTTTTTTAAGAGTCATTGAAAATGTGACTTCAGGAATAGAAAGAAAATCCTACATTGGTTATTTAGTGAAAAGAATTGAGAATGTAAGCATATATTAATCTACTTAGAGAGGGGCTACGCATAAAACGATTTTAGCTTATAGGCATTGAGCTTCTAAAAACTTCAAAATTTTAATAAATTATTATTATTGAAAAAACGTTTATTGTGAACCGGTAAACTATATCTGTCTTTATCTCATACTATCGGACTGTTTTTTGGATTGGTTCCAGTATTTGCAAATTTTGTTCAATGTTTTCTAGAGTTTTTTTAAACCATTTTTCTTTATTAATGAAAGATATTGTATTATAGGTAGCACATATATTATTTTTCTTTAAACACACGTAAAAGATCAAATATTATAGTTTAAAGGCTATTGGAAATGTGACTTTGAGCATAGAAAAGAAATTCCATATTGATTATTTAGTGAAAAGAATTGAGCATGTATATCTATATTAAACTACTTAAAGAAAGGTTATGTATAAAATGTCTTAGTTTATGGGCCTTGAACTTCTAAAAAGTTCAAGATTTTAATATATTATTATTGAAAAAAGTTTATTATAAACCAGTAACTCGTCTCCATCTTTATTGCACACCATCGGACTGTTTTTAAAATTTTTTCCAGTATTCATGAATTTTCTTTAATGTTTTTCCTAGTTTTTTATGACCATTTTTTATCTTTCATTAACGAAAGATATCATGTTACAGGTAGCACCTATATTTTTTTATACACATGTAAACGATCAAATGTTATAGTTTAAAGCCCATTCGAGATGTGACTTTAGGTATAAAAAAAGAAATCTTATATTGGTTATTTAGTGAAAATAATTGAGGATGTATAATTAGTTGCTTAAAGAAGGGTAATACATAATAGGGCCTTGGTTTATAGGTCTTGAGTTTATAAAAAGTTCAAAATTTTCATAGATCATTATAAAAAAAATTATTGTGAACCAGTAAATCGTATCCGTTTTCATCTTATACCTTTAGATTGTTTTCTGGATTGGTTTCAATATTAGCTAATTCTTGATTTTTTCCAATTGACTTGGTCATTACGGTTCAGTTCTTTAAACACGATTAAATTATGTTAACATACTAACATATTTAGTTGGTAGAAGGTGTATGTTATGAAAAATTAAATATCATTAATACATATTACAAAAGTTAAAAAAAACAAACAAACAGGACAATAAATCACATGTGCATTTTGTAGAAAAAGTTAGTGTTCACTCATAGATAATTTTATATAGATATTTTGAGGGTTATAAATTGAAAAGCTCTGTAAATTATTATCTGTATTAAAGATGACCAAACAACAAATTCTACTATAAATGTTATGATATATGTATTATCGTTTATCATTTATTCTAATTATGTTTATCAGATGTAATATATTTTCCCGTCCGTTATGCATTGGTAGCCTTAATATAAACTCTAAAAAAAATTTTCAATATTTTTCTTAGGTTTTTTGTTGTAGACTATTTTTATCTTCATTAATGAAAGATATAATATTACGAGTAACACCAATATGGTTTTTCATTACACACACATAAACGATCAAATATCATAGCTTAAATCTTTTTTATACAATCACATTTGATCTTCTTGAATTAGTTATATTATCTGCTATTATTATCCCGTGCAACGCACGAGTGAAATAACTAGCTACATATAATTGAAAAGAAATTTTAAAATTAATATATCAATATATAAAAACAAAATATCCAATTAGGTGCAAATTAAAACTTATACGGTCACACATATAGATCTATCCATATATAATCTAAGCTCATAATATATATATATATATATAATATTCTATAATGAGTAGAGATATGGACGAATGATTTAAATGAAATTTTTGAAATTAGAAATTAACAGTAAACAAAGTTCATGGAAACAAAAGTTTAAATAGGTAAAGATCGGTCAAGTCTATAACTATTAAAAATAGTAAAATGATTATTCATATATAAAAAGAAAATATCAAATTAGGTGTCTAATAATATTTAAATGATCAAACCAGATAGACAAATAAAGCAATGTTGGTGAGCATTCCATGAACCAGTTAAGGTTTAGGTTTTAGTGGATTTTAATTGAATAGATTTGAGCCATTAGATTACTTAAAATGAATCGTTGAGATAATTTGTCAACAAGTTCATAGAACTATGTACATATACATAGAACTATATAGATATATGTATACATGTATACACACAATATAAACTATAATAATAAAGTATGTGAATAGAGTTGGTACAAAAAAATAAGATAAAGTTTTGATTAAAAAAATTAAAGATACACGAAAAGTTAAGAAAACAAGTCTTATACAGTCAAAGATAAAGGAATAGAAATGTTAGAATATCTAGAGTTCTATATGAAGATTGAAGCCAGAATCAAATGAATATAAAAAATAAGGCACAAAGAGGAAAAGTTAAGGATATTTGAATCAAACAAAAACACAACTCCAGAAATTAGAATATGGAGTGGATCATTATAGATTTCAAAAAAGAAAATATAAGAAAATCCAGTGAAGAAGATAATTCAATAAAAAATATATAATTTTGTAGATGACGTATCAGTGACGTTGTCACAATCCTTATGAAGTAAGACCAGTAGCGGGAAAAACCATGCAAGATAAACTTCTTTTATTATTAATATAATCTTTGGTAAACTTCTCTTATTAATAATATAATAATCCTTGTGAAACAAAACCAGTGGCTGGAAAAATTATGCCAGATAAACTTCTTTCTTTATTAATATAATATAGATTAGCCATATAATAGCATCTACATTGGTAGTGCTAAAGTAAGTTGTTAGTAAAGTTGTTAGTTAACAATTCAAGAAAAAACTTACATTGGTTGTATTAAAGTAGTTGCTAAAATAATTATTTTAACAAGTTGTTAGTTTTATTAGTAAAGTTAATAATAAACTTAACACCTTATGTGGCAATATTTCTTTTTTTATTTTAATTAAATTGAGATTGACCCACCATTTGTCTTTTTTTTATTTTACTTAAATTGGGATTGACCCACTCTTTGACTATTAAATTAAAAGTTAAATTTAACACTTTTAGTTAGAGTCACTAATGTGATGTAAATCTATATATATAAATGAGAGTTTGGTGGGTAGAATTGCATTGATTGTCTGGCACAATTAAGGAATTTTCCCACCCATGGTGACCTTACGTCATTGCTGATGACATGCTTGTGTCATTTTCTTACTCCTTTCGCCTCATCTTGAGATTTGATAATCTTTCTATGTGCCACTCTCTCCCGATCTCTCTCTCTCTCTCTCCCCCTACTTCTCCCTCTCTCTCTAATCTCCCCCTCACTCTCTACAATCAATCTGGGTGTTTGGCTCTCCATTTGCCGTACTCTGTAATCGATCTAGGTGTCTAGTTCTGCATCTGTAGCGTTGATTCTGATATATTGATTTGTTAGTATTTTTTTCCTTTTGGTTATCAATTTTCCCAATTGAGTCATTCCTGATTTTTAGATCGATTTGAATGATGTTTTGACTTTGTGATTGATTTGGCACTCCCTTCTTTGTCCGACTCTTTCTCGATCCTCTTCTCCTCTGTTGTCGTTCCAAAATCCTTACAGATCCTTCTGTCCACTCCATGTTCCTTTAGTTTCCTTCACGTAATCATTGTGTAGGTATTTGTATTTTGTAATTCTTTTTCCAGTATTTTTTATGTGGAATTACCGCCATGTGGAATTACAACACTTTTTTCAGGCAATGAAAAATGCATTCAATCACCTGCTACTTGGAGAACCAATCAATGTATTCAATCATGTGCTACTGCTTGGAGAACCTATTAGTATGGCTTACATTCTGGATACATCAAGAGCTATAAGTTTTATTTTCTTGGACAACTTTTAATGACTCACGATGATTCATTTTTTTTCCATGAATAAATTTTATCTCTTTATGGACAGTTGCAAGATTTGATTTTTTTTTTCTGTGGGACAATGCATAGTATCAAAAGGAGACTTTGGGGGATTCGAATGATGCTATCAAAAGCGGTAAAGACCAAAGCTTTGTATGTATCTCTGTATTCAATTTTATTAATTTAGTTATTTACTTCCACTTGGTTTTGAATAATCAGTCATATATATTTAAGTTTAGTGTAGAAAGGAATGAGAAGGCTTTATGGATTTGTTTTTGCTTATGTTCATATTTTGAATGTTATTTTGTAACTGCTGTTGATATTACATATGGGTACTGAAATTGATGGCTCTAATATTTAAGTTCATGCCATACTAATTGTTGTTAATTTTGGGATTCCATCATCTTATTTTTGCTTCTTTCTTGCTCTTTTGTTTTTATATTGTTCTGTGTTCTTCTATGTTTGTTTTTGATTAACGTCTTCGAGGTTCTGAGTTTGCCTTGGCTAGCAGGACAATTTATTGTGCATATTCTAAGTGCTTTAGCTTGATCAATATATGTTGAGTGTGCACTGTTGCATGATCATAGGGTATTTATATTCTCTAGTTAGAGAAAACACAAAAGAAAGGTCGAATAGTGCATTAGGAAAATGTAAGTGCAGTGCTCTGTCTATTATTATCCGGTTCCATTTTGTTTTCTAATACTTGACATACATGTGCAATACTCTGTCCAACAAAGTTAGTGTTTAATTTGTATTGCTGTTTAAAATCATTTGATGCTACTTTTTAATCTAATTATCCAGTCGTGGAATTCACCCTTTTGTGAAGTGTTAAATGGTAGGTGGCCAACAATTATCCATTTCTACGTCCAAAATAAGCTTATTTGGTAACCTTTGCAAGACAAGTCTGTTAACGAACGACCACTCTGCCACTATATACTTTTCAAATGATGATTTCAAGAGGCATTTGAACCTTACCCTAAACCAAGAACCATAAAAATATAGTAATTCAAGTAATCTAATTGTAGAGTTGGGTTTCTTATGTGGTTTATTTGTTATTAGCATATTTTGAAGTTAAAGAGGCCTAATTTTTCTTTGTGATCTATATCCCAAGTTTGAATACAAACTAATGATGCAGAGTTACAAATGCGAGGGAGATATAGAGCTGGTGAAAAGCTAATGCTATCACACATAGCTTAGAATATTTTCTACCTCTATGATGCTTTCTTGCTATGATCTGTTACTAATTTAGGTTCTTATTATTACTTTTCTTTTCCCTTTTTTCCTGTTTGAACTTATTCTTCTATTTTCTTTTCTTCTTTTCTTTTCCTACAATTTTAATATTTGGTTTGTATTTTAGGTCCTTGGTGCACTTATAATCAGAATGACAGTAGCCGAGAATTTTTCGCTTAACTATAGAATGTTGGCCCTTGATGAACCTACAAATTTGGATGGCCCTAATTCCAAATCTGTCGTTACAGTTGTTTAAAGGTGTTGGCAATCGATTACAGTTTACTAGGTAGGAATTAGAAATAATAAGATTTGTTAGCTTATGTTATAACTTATCTGGTCACTGAGAATACGTACACAACTGGATATTGTTTTCTGATGCAACGTTGTTTATTCTATATAGACATTTTAGGACCTTTTAATACAATGTGGATGAAACTTTTAATATTTACTTTTATCTATGCTATGTAAATCTCAAATAACATTTGTTATTTTGTATTCTAACTAATCTGGGTATGTAAAAAGTTATTCAACCGATTATTACACACACACACACATGCAATTTCAAATAATAGAATATCAGTGAATTAATTCCAAATCACTCTTGATATTTTTGTTGAATTAATAGGACATTCTAAATATGGAAAACACTTTAGCTTAATCATAAGATCCCTATCTATACAAGGATCTATTTGAACATATACATTGGAGGTTTGTAGAGTATCACTACATATTAAAAGAGGCACCAGAAATTCCACTGTTCATATTTGTTGTCTGATACGCAGTCGTTTTGGCCTCTTTATTTACTCCATTTTTTTGGGCCACCAGGTAAATTCACCTCCATTACAGTCACAACGACACCATTCTCCATTTTCTTCGGTCCTCATAGAGCCCATGTCTAGCTTTCGATTCTCTCATTTCCTACAGTCCGCCACGAAGAATTGGTGGAAGAAAAAAATGTGCGAACCGTAATCTCCATCCATACTTCTTTGTCTCTAATCTCCACATGTATTCTCCGTTCCAACACAACGAGGATTCTTGTTATTCTCAGCCTTATTGAGTTTTGGTCCAAACCGGCGGCTTCAACGATGGTGACTGGGAAGAAATTTTGGGAATCGATTGGTGCAAAGAAATTTCTTCTAATTTCAATTGAAGCTTTAAGGATTACAAAATTGTACTTCTCCATTAAACCCGCCCCATTCTCTCTTTAGATCAACTCCAACCATCCCCCAAATTTGGGTGATTCCCTTATATTTGGGGGATGGTTTTTCTCCAATAGTTCCCCTATACCTTCCTCAAATTTGAGGGAGGTATTATAATTACGAAAATACCATTTATTATTTACAAAAGTGTTATTTTTTATTTACGACAATGTCATTTGTGAATTAATTTTGATTTTTAACACTTAATTGTTCCAATTATGAGTTTCAAAATTTTTATATTTTTATTAATACTATTAATTTATTTTTTGTAATTTAAATATTATATTTTTTTTTCTTTTTATTAAATATCATTATTGTAATTTAAAGCAAGTTAAACTTTATTTCAAATGGAACGATGCAAACACTACAAACTTAAGAAATAACAAGTTGCTAATGTTAATTCCCGCATATATTTTATTTAGCTCTTTTCGAGTTATAAATTATTTAACATTAACTAATTATAATTATTATACTAATAAGTATCATTTTAATTAAATAAAAATATTATTCCTACAATTATTGAATTAAAAAAATGAAAAATAAAAAAGAAAATGGGTTCCCCTAAATATAGGGGATACCGTTGGAGTGCACCAATGGTTTCACCTATATTTGGGAAAGGGGTTTCCCCTAAATATAGGGGAAACCCATTGGAGGGCATTTGGGGAAACCCATTGGAAATGCCCTTAGATTTCCCTTACGCCCCAGTTCACAATTGCGAAAGAGCAAAGGTATTTTCAGTTTCAGCTTTACGAAAATTTGTATATAATTATTTTTTTCAGAAGCTAATCTATAACAACCAATTTTTCATCTCAAATTCAACCCGAGTCCGAAACTTCAAAAATGGGTTTGAATCGAAGTCATTGTAAGTGAGCATTTTGCCATCCGTGACGTGAATGTCTCTTTGGTGCCAGTCCTCAACTAGTGGATTTGCTTGTTGTTAATCTCTCTCTCTCTCTCTCTCTATTCTTGATTCAAGCAAATGGGTGGATAGACTTTGTTCGGATCAATTTGGTTATTTTCATTAGATGGAATTAGATTATTTTGCTTGAATGGATTATGGAACAATCAAATGAAACCAGAAAAATGTAAAGATATTACAGTCTGCGTCGATATTGTAATTCACTTGTCTGAATAGGCACATTGTATCTTTTTATTAGAATATATAGTTTCCTCTCTTCTATTGCATTTCAATCTGCCTTTTTTTTTTATTTGTAAAGGATTGCGTGCTTTTTCCTTGGACTTGTTAGAAGACATTGAAGAGCTTATTTGGATAAAGCTTGAATTTAAACAGAAGTCACTCTTTTAAGCGGTGTTAATAGCATTTTTGGGATATTTTATTGTTTATATACGTTACTTAGTATAGGGAGCTTGGCTAAAAATGTTCTTTGAAGTTCCCTGTAATTTCATGTTTGAATTTGAATCCCAATACGCTTTACTCTCAATTGATAAAATGGTATTTGATTGAAGCATTTGGAATTGCAGGTAGGCCAAGGAACATATGGCAATGTATATAAGGTTTGGGATAAAGACGCCGGCAAGATTGTTGCTTTAAAGAAAGCTCGTTTTTGACACTTTAGAACTAGAGATTGTGATACTCATGACACGAAAAACTGTGATCTTATTGAATAATCCGGACATTATAAGGCTTGAAAGATTGGCCACATCAAGAATGCAATAGTCTTTAGTTGGTGTTGGAATACATGCAGTACGATTTTTCCAGAATTCTATGTTGACCAGATGGAAGGCTCAAAAACCATAGGTTGAAAGTAATATTAATGTTGTAGTTTACTTTCATTGTTAATTGAAATATAACATATATTTGGTGAGTCTGGACATTGAAACATACGAGGCTCCTTAGAAAATTGCTATATTTGGTTGCTGAATGTACCATTGCATTTAGGTCAAGTGTTTAATGCACCACTGTTTTCAACCCTGCACATTGCCATGTGTGCATATAACATAGTGCACTCACTCACATTTGAAACGAGTTCTGATATGGAGACACTAGATGTCACAGTTATAGAGACACTCAGTGTGTGCGGTACATTTTTATCCACATGGCCCCACATGCGAGTTTATGAAACTAATGGAGGGGAATGTACAACATACACAAGGTGTCTCGTGTCTCCATATCAAAATTCCATTTGACACCCCACATATCATGTGAAGTATGTGGATAATTTGTAATCAGATGTTGGTTCTTGAATTGAACTTTAAATTTGAGATAAATTTAACACATATAATTTGATGTAATTTTATTTTGCACACAATTTGCTACTGAAGGTATAATTTAGTGTTTTATACATTATTTCGTATATAGAACCACTCCTTGATAAAGAAAGCAATATTATAGATATAGCAATAAAATACATCTTAAGTATGGTTGGAGGTGTGGGAGTTTGGGGTTAAGACGGACTTTGAACATTGAATCTCGAACCATTCATTTATGGGTCAACAAAATTTCTTTTGTTGTAGGGCGTGTCAAGTACCAAATAGGACGGGTTTTGCATTTGGATTTGAAAATGTAATATGGGTTAAGACTAATGAACTTTTCTAAAGAATCATATTTGACTCTTTTTACAGAGCAAGATAGTCAATAAAAATCAATCAAGTCGCGTGATGCATATTACTTGGTTGATTTGTATTGACTATCTAGCTCCGTGCAAGGAGTCAGATTTGGTTTTTTAGAATTTCATCAAGGTGAAGGCACAATTTTATTAATTAAGTTGTTTTTGTAAACAATATCTTAGTTACTTTTTATCAATAAAGTAGCGTAGAGTTCCATATTTTATCTTCAAAAATTATTTGAGATAATTTATCTGTGAATTGCTGTGTAAATACCAAAAAGCAAAAGGGAGTAATCTCTCCCTCTCTATATATATTTTAATTAAATGACGATTGTATGACATAATTAGTTAATTTGTTCAGCACAATTAGAAAATTTTCCAATCTTTTCCTCCTAAAAGTAGGCAGGAAAATTTGATGCAACTTAAGGGTATACTTTCACAAATCTGAATTTTTGAATGAGATAGGATGCTCTAGAGTTTCAACCCATAAATTGAAGTTAAAGATCGGTGTTCCTGTTACAACGGAATTTTGATCATTTGGCTAGATTGTGTAGTTACACGAGACTTATAATCACAAGACTTACATATCATATCGTTTCGGCAAAAATTCTATGTCGATTCGATGCAAGTGACAAATTTTTTATTCTAAGACAGACTTTGACACCTTTTGATCTACGACTTCTTTTTACAATACAAATTACATTTGTAAAAGTCATAATTTTTATATTCTTTTATCATATCAAACATCTAAGTCTCTATTAAACTATTTTTAACGTAAGACATTTTCATTATATCTCTACCCGTGCATTGCACATGTGAAAAATCTAGTTAGTAGCTAATTTTAACTTGCATAAGTGTCATTTAATAATCACTAAAAATTCTACTTTTTATTTATATAAATAGTTAGTTTTAATACTATCAATGTGGATGCTCTAATTTATACACACTCGGGTCAATACACTAATAAAAAGACCAGCCCACATAAGGCCCAATAATTTAGGGCCTAAGCCTATAGTCGGTTTTGCAGTATGCATATATACATATATATACGCACCTTTCTGCATTAAGGTGTCATTTAATAATTACTAAAAACTCTATTTTTTATTTATATAAATAGTTAATTTTAACACTATCAATATAGATGCTCTAATTTATGCACAATCGGGTCAATACACAAATAACAAGACTAGCCCACATAAGGCTCAATAATTCAGGGCCCAAACTGAACTAGATGCATATATACATATATATACGCACATTTCTGTATTTAAGTGTCTTCTAAAAATCACTAAAAGCTCTACTTTATTTATGTGAATATTTAGTTTTAACCCTTCTAATTTATACACACTTGGGTCAATACACTAATAAGACCAGCCCAGATAAGGCCCAATAACTCAGGGCCCAGCCCGTACCGTAAACTAGGGTTTTGCATATATTTATACACGCACATGTGGAAGTAGGTTTTTCTTTGTTTACTCTCCTCGCTTCCCACACAATACCACCCGCAGTAGACGCAGTTGAGCTGAAATGGCGCCGAAGCGGACAACTCCGAGAGTGACCCGCAACCCGGAATTGATCCGCGGGGTCAGAAAGTACTCGCGTTCTCAGATGTACCACAAGAGGGGACTCTGGGCTATCAAAGCCAAGAATGGGGGCAAATTCCCTAACCACGAGAAGAAATCTGTTGCCGCTGAGCCTGTCGCCCAGAAGGCATCAAAGTTCCGACCCGGCTGAAGATGTCAAGAAGCCGCTTTCCAACAAGCGCAAGCACAAGCCCACAAAACTCAGGTACTTTATGGATTTGTTTATGTTTACTGCTTAAGAGGGGATTTGTTTATGTTTACTGCATAAGAGGCTTTGAGTTATGAATTTTCTTTTTGAGTTCGTGTCGAATGTTAGTTCTCAGATTTTGTTATATTGTAATTGTTTGTTTATTACATTTGAGATGTGAATTATGTTTTTTAGATTTATCGCTTAATCGGGTTATGTTTGATTGGTTTAGGGCAAGCATTACTCCTGGAACAGTGTTGATTATATTGACTGGGAGATTTAAGGGGAAGCGTGTTGTTTTCTTGAAGCAACTTGATTCTGGATTGTTGCTTGTTACTGGTGAGTATCCTGTTTTGCTTTTTCATTCTGGTTTGCTGCCAGTAGATTTATATGATTATGTGTTGTATGCTATCCACAGTTGATATTTACCAGCTATTGCCTTCCAAATATTGAAATTTTGTCTAATGGTTAACCCCTTAATGTACAAAAAGAATTGAATGCTTAATAAATATTTTAGGCATACCTTGATGTTTGTAGTAGTACTCAACGTTTTAATTTTTATTTTTATGTTCTTTGCATATGCTGTCACATTGTGTAGAAATGTCAATTTTTTTTAGGACTCAAGGCATACTTTGCTGAAACATTATTTTGCACAATAACCTTACGTATGTTTTGAGTGGCAAGATAATATTTTATCCCCTAATGCTAACTTGATGTTTAAATAGTGTCAATATTTCTGTTTGTCCTGCGATGTAACATTACTATGACTAGAGAGTATCCTTAGAAATAAAGTTTTTTGTTTCAGATGCTTTTCAACTATCTATAAGGTTGAAAATAAGTCATCATTTGTGGTTTTGTTTTTCGTCTGTGTGATGATTCACTAATAATGGGGCAAGCTGTGTACAAATGTGGTTTCTGTTTTATGTGAAGATTCAATATATTGGGCCAAGGTGAACAATGCATGCATTACCAAAATGATTTAAAAATGTTTCAGAAAGAGCCCTCTTGGATACAGTTGTTGAAATAGCTTAGTTTTGGTATATTCTCACTTGTTAGAAGAGGGCTTTCTGATATCTTAATTCTATAGCCTTGTGGGATCAGGTTCTTGTTGACGTGGAAATTTTTTTATTACACTAAAGTTCTACTTACTTTTCTCATAAATATAGGGTCTCTGATCCTCGATTAGCCAACGGTATTAATTAGTGTGTATTCGGTTTGTGATTCTGCTGGGTGAACATATTTGACTTTCCTTGTGCGGAGAGATCTAAATGATGTTTAGTATGGTTTCCCAATTATCTAGGTTCGTTTATTGCTCTACTTCCAAGAATTTTTTTTAAAAAAAAAAATATTTATCTGGGATGCTGGGTGTTATTAGTGTATAAATTGCAGCGATGTATGCCCTTTGAGTTTCATATCTCAATGGAATTTTAACGTTCCATCTTTTTTGGCTCTTTGAATAACCTTATGCTAGGTTAAAACTGTTCATTTTTCTGATATAATTTTGGGTGTAGGGCCATTCAAGATAAATGGTGTACCTCTTAGACGTGTCAACCAGGCCTATGTCATTGGCACTTCAACAAAGGTTGACATATCTGGGGTCAATGTTGATAAGTTTGATGACAAGTACTTCTCCAAGCAAGCTGAGAAGAAGAAAAAGAAGGGAGAGGCTGAGTTCTTTGAGGCAGATAAAGAGGTTTGTCATTACTTCTCAAAATAATAATTTTGGGAATCTTTTTGTTATGCTGAATTTGGTCACACATGATATTTCCATAATCTCTGTAATGTAGGAGAAAAATGTGCTCCCAGTGGAGAAGAAAGATGACCAGAAAGCCGTTGATGGGGAATTGTTAAAAGCCGTTGAGAGCGTTCCAGAGTTGAAGCTCTATTTGGGTGCAAGGTTCTCTCTGAAGTCTGGAATGAAGCCACATGAGCTTGTCTTTTAGATGAATTGTTACAAGCGTTTGAAGATTTCTAGAAATTATCCTGTTACCCCTGTTCTTCTATTTCTTTTTTCTGGAATTTTGCAGTAGAGATGATCTTGGAACACAGTTTCATCTGTTATAAACACCAAATTTTTGCTGCTACATGGGCGTGACATTTGTTGGTTTGCATACTTTAGTTTTGATCTAATATTAGTCAGAAGTCTATTAATATTGATTTCGTAAATGCTACGTTCTGGTTTGTTCTTTTTTTTCTTTAAGAAAAAGAAGATTTCGTACTAATAACATTGTTGTGTGCCAGCACTCGCTCCGTCCTTTCTATGGTGGCCAATTTTTGTGAATTTTTGTAAAGCTGGACTGGTGGAGTTGCAGGGGAATCTGTGTATGCTTGACTAAATTATCGAGTCACATGAACCATCCCATACATGAGCCTTTGATCCTTATCCTTTGCACGGACAACTGAGATTCCCGTTGTGGGCTCTTTATGTTGTCTCTTGGAAATTTAAATATTTGTAAAGTTTTGTTTATTATTAATGTGTTAAATTTTATCCGGCTAATGAAATGTATTTGATTCCAAGTTTGAAGCCTGACCTCCAATCAAGCGCAGTCAACTCACTTTGTTGCTCTTTGATTGGAGGTTGGGCTGCGAAGCCTCATTTGTTACAACTAAAAACAGGGTGTTAAACTTGACATTGATAGTCTGATGTTTTTCAATTAGAGAACAAAGTGGTACAAAAATTTAAACAAGACAGTCACGTGGTATGATTATGTTTATAACGTATCACATCACTTTTATAATAATAGTAGCCAGATGGCCTACATGTCTTTTATGTTATAGTTATTGTCTATTTTTTTTGTCCAAATCGAAATAATTATTTTTTGGTCTAATTAGAATTATTCTTTTAATTACATTGATTGGGTATTACTACTCAGACATGAACTAAAATTGAAAAGTTGAATTATGAAGTCCATTTCATGCATTATTGATAGATCAAATAAAACGATAACATAATCAATCCAGAAGGGCTCCTTTCAAAAATTTTCTGAAGCTTCATTAAAAAAACTTCACCGTGTGGCAAGCATTGATGGACAAAAAGGGCCTCTTTGTAGGGAAAATTTGAAATACATGCGCAACATGAGTGAGAAGTTTTTGACCAAACTTTAGGAAAGTTTCTGCAAATTTTTCCAATCCAGAACATGGTGCTAATCCAACAACTAAAAAGGGCCTCTTTGTAGGAAAATTTTTCAGTACCCTGCCGCATGCAAGCAAGACAAGGGCTCCAATTACACAAGACCATAATAAGGCACATGGTACAATTCAATTCTTGAGAACAGGATGAAGCTTGAAGCAAGCTGACTGTTCTGAACAAAACAAGTAATGCAATTTTAGCCAAAAGATCCAAAAGATCGAAAACTAAGCTAGAAATGGACGGCAAAGTGAAGCTGCAAATGTTCCAGGTCCGACTGCGAGTTATGCTGCAATGAAGGTAGAGACCGTGTGATGACTTCTCTCTGTCTTGGGCCTTTTCGCTTTGTCTGGAAGGAGACGTTCTTACAAAAGTGGCTAAATCACCACACAACCTCGTTTCCCTCTTTTTTTTTCTCACTTCACTACTAAAGAGCAATGATAGCGAAACTGATACTCAGAACAATCTTGCAAAATCTCTTCACTGGCTGGCTGCCATTGCTCGTACCGTCAAATTTTGCTACTTTTGCCGTTCTCATTGCATCATTCTTGCCATCAGAGAGGATACATTCCGTAGTATCATCAAAGCTCAGTTCAGATAACCATCAAAACGGACCTAATGGACAAATCAAGACTACAAAAACAAAAGCGAAAATCAGAATAAAGAATGCAATCGCATCATACGTTAGCAATGGGCATATTGAGACACAACCTAGTTTTCAGCAATTCACAAGGAATATTCGATATAGAGCAGAACCAGGTAAAAAGAAAAAAACCACCTTGTTTTTCTGAAGAAAAATTGTCCAGAGAAAAAGGAAGGAAATTAAACAAGAAATTCCTCTCTTTTTAGTTGTAGGTGTGACTTTCCATTGTAGGGTGTTTCAAAGTGAAATCCAATGTCCTAGAAGAGAATTGTTTTCCAACAAAGAATATTTTTTTCTCAATAGAAATTAATCAAGCCAGTCTCGTCGAATTACTTACAATAATAACCTCGAATGTCACTGCCACCACATTCTCTATCTCCACCATAACCCACCAGGATAAAGAATAACCACCAGCAGAAATTGAAAACAGAACAAGAGATAGACAATAAATATATCCTCACTAGTGAATTCTTTTTACTTCTTAGTCCCGTCCAAACGCCAGTCCCAGAGGTGCGTTTTGGGTTTAAAAAGAAAGGTTGTGACTTAATACCTTGGCCCCTATTAGGTTTTGCTACCTAATATACCCGGGCAATGATGGATTGTTGAATTTGGATTAATTTCATAGGTGAAAGACGTTGATTGGTAAATATAAATAGTGTCAAAAGTGTTAACCCAAGTCGTGTCGCGCCAAGAGTTGTTTAAGTGGCTTGTTTTGAAGTAATGTGTTTAACAAGCTTGCTCAAAAGCCCACCCAAACATACCCCTTTTCTTTTCGCATGGTAACTAAACAAATGATTTTTTTCCCCTTGTTGGGCCGATTGGTTTGCCTTACGTTTTGGAAGGTTTTTTTATTGATTGCATTTACCTTTCATATCTTAGCTTACTTTCATTTTATAGGCCGATTTTGTCTCACAATATTTACCACCCCGAGACCTTCACTGCCTTTGGTGTTTTTTGTGTTCTTCGTGTTCAAAAACAGTGCCGTTTTTTGTGGGTTTTATTAATGTTGCCATTAAAGTGGGTTGTAGGGTAGATTTTGGGTTTTTCTTGGTCGGAGTAGGAGACTTGGTTAGAGACTGTTGACACTACAAAATCTAAGCCTTGATCAAGTCTTGATTCCACCTTCAATCCGCCGGAGAAGAAGAAGCTTGAACCATTTATTTTCATTATTGTCTAATTCTTCTTGTTCTGGTCAAATTTGTATTGCAATTATTCTAATACTTTGATTTCTGGCAAGGTCTATTCTTACAGCCCCAAACATTTTGAGCTCCAATTGAATGGACATGCTTGCAACATCAAGAAACAAAAAGCCAAAGCAGGGAGTGTGTAGGAGATAAAAGTCCATTCAGCCATCGAAGAAAGGCAAGTTTCTAGGTTTTATAGTACATGCCTCTTTATAAATATATGCACGTGGTCTCACTTGCGTATTGGTCCAGAAAAAGGTTAACTGGACCGGTTTGGTGTTGTTGGTTAAACCAGTGAGAAACTCGGTTTTCGCCGAAAACCGGCCAATTTAAGCGAACCGGTTACTGGTCCGATTCCGTTCGACCGGTTTAAATGCCCACTCCTATGCGTGGGCACACACATTACTCTCAAACTCACAAAACTAATTATTTCCTTCCGTCATCAAATTCGCCCTCCATGCATGTTTGTAATATGATAATTCAACTAATGCTGCCATTTTTCCAATTATTGTCCCTGCTTCAAACGGAAACGCTAATCATTTAATTAATTAGCCTCCATTTTTATTTTTATGATTGGAAATGATAGGCATAATAATAATTGAAACTAGTACTACAATAGAGATGGGCTTGACCAGAAATCTGGCCTTGCCTATTTTAAGTATTCCATGTAGCCCAAATGTCGGTAATTAACCACCTCACATATGCTATATGCAATAAAATTTATAGCTTGGGTTTGAATTTTCGATCTAAGATACCAAAAAAAAAAAGAAAAAAAAACCTCACGAATAAATGGTGCAATAAGGGTTCTTCTGGCAAAAAGCAACCTGAAATGATTCGTTAGTCTGACGATATGTGTAAATACCTCAGTATGTAACAGCTATAAAAATAATTCGAAATTTAAATTACTAAAAGATGTTTAAAATGATATGCTCTTAAATAGGGTTGGACAAAATAACCATAACCAGTCGAATTAAACCAAAACCAAGCGGCTTGGTCCGGTTTGGTTTGGTTTTTCTAAATTTTCAAACGGTTATAGTTATTAAAACGAATAACCTTTTAGTTATGGTTTTCATTCCAAAACCAATAATCAAACCATAACCAGGCTAAATGATTTGATTTGAATTTATTAACTTAATTCTTGATTCAAATTCCTAAAATAATGATGATTCTAAATGATTAAAGAGGCCTCATTTATGAGCTATCCAAATAAGTTTACAAGAGATAAATGACAAGAAACTATGTTGAAGACAATTTAAACAAACAAATGTGTCGTTTGAGCAAAGTCCATCTTATATGTTTATAATTTATTTTAATACCATTTCTTAAAGATAGTTCAAACCATAAGTTGTGAACTTGTGAACTACCTTTATTTTTTTTTTTTGGTTATTAATTTTTTTTGTGGGAAAGGTGTTGACCACGTTATACAAATTTGCTTATGCCAAAGACATGTATAGGTTTGAATATTTCTAATTTCATTAAAGCGGACATGTCCTGCTAGGCATCTTTCCATGGTTTTAGGTTTGTTCACAAATTTGAATGAATCGAATATTCAAAGGACATGTCAAGAATATTGGCTATTCCTACTCGAAGCATATTATTATTCCATCATCTTTCTTACAATCTAAAACTAAAAACATGGTAAATAGGGAGAGTCTTATGACAGAGGTTGCCTAAAATTGAAATAGAGAAAAGTAAAAAGTCCAATCATGGAGCAAAAACTACACTTGGAGAAGTGTACTTTGTGCGATATTAAGTATCAGCAAGAGTTAATTCAATTGATTCAATTTTTTGGAACAAAGCTAACTTCCTTACAGTCGAAATAAAATCAATTTGATTTTGATTTTGATTTTTCTATTAATTATTTCTTTATCTGTTTCACTATTGTAAATCGATTTGTTTAGAATTTTATTTCTTGATTCAATAAATATTTTTTCATTCATTATGGCCATCTAAAAGTCTATTGCTTGTCGTACATTAGCACTTTTAACTTATATCTAGTCTTTGGCTGAATCACGGTAAATGCTTTAATGGATATAGGGATAGACGGAAGAAAACTTCAAACTTTCAATGGT
>CAVNYN010268785.1:0-18449 GCA_963692815.1 Nyctanthes arbor-tristis | reverse complement strand
TGTTCGCTGGGTTTTGCACAAGAGCTAGGGAAATGGCAGAAGATTTTGGGGTTGGCTACATTTGTTAACTTTCAAATTTCAAATTGGCAATTTTTTTTCCCTCTAAAATATCCAGCTGGCACGCCACAAAGGTGCACCAGCTCAGCCCTATGTGGGGATATGTGGTAGGAGATCAAAATTGCTAGTGTTTTTGTGTTATTAATTTGTTACTCTGTGGTTTTGGTTAACTGATCTGTGTCAATGTATTTAGTTTAACATGATGTTCGTTACTTTTTGCTACTAAACTTAGTTTCCCATATTCTTATTGTGGTACTACATTAGTTTTCCCCTACCCTGTTAGCGTGTGTTACTATACTCAACGTTTTCCTTTTAACTGCTTTTGTCTTTCCTACCTATGTCTCATCGTTTTAGTTTTGAGTTGTGATAGGACCTTGATTAGGATATTTAATTTCTCCATACTCGTGTTTCATTATGTGTTTTAGTATGCTAAATTAATTATTTATATTTGGTTTGTTATTTGTTATAGGAAAAAGGGAATAATTGAAAAGGATCAAGCTTGGACGTGTTTCGCAAGGCTTATAGAGCTTAGGAGCCAAGATATTAGGAAACGGAACTTGAAGGGCCGAAAAGAAAGGGAAAAAAAGAAAAATATGAAGCCGTGCGGCCGCACGGATTGACACGAGTTGACCACAGACCAAAATCAGGGTGTGCTCCTTGTACGGCCGCACTGGACCATGCGCGTACGGAATTGTGCCATTTTCCTAGTTTTTCTAGAACTCTTTTTATAGTTTGATTTGTACACGATTTTTGGGTTTTTCTTAGGATTTGTAGACACTATATAAAGGGGTCGAATATTAGAAGTAAACACATCTCCACACACAATTTCATAAATTTTTATTTCTAGTTTCTTTACATCAAAGACAAACACCGAAGGAAGGCTAACTTTCCCCTTTCTCCGGTTCAAGGGGATGTTATTACTACTTCTTGTTTTTAATTAATCAATATTAGTAATGTTGTTTCTTACTTTTTTTGTGGAATTGATTGTGTTATTCTATTTTTCATGATTATGAATATTGATTGTTTAACATAGTTTATGTCTACTACATTGAATGATTAATGTTCTATTGCTAGATATAGGGTTTCAATCCTCAATTTTTGTTTCTCCTAATTCAGGTGGTAACTAATGATTGTTAATCATCAAAGATAGCACAACCTAAGTTAAATAGATCGATCTCTTGAATTTATTTCTTAAGATTAATTTATTTTCCCAATTCTTCATAAAATTGTTGTTCTAAATCCAAGCAGCTTATTCTAGGTTGCCCAAACGATTAGGTCTAATTGAAGAGTTTAATTTGATTATATATAATTAAGGGAAAATCCAGGTAGTAGAGCATTTTGTTACCTAGAGTTGATAGTTTTGCAAGAGATTATGAACAATTTTGTTATTGATTACTATTTTTTATGTGAAGTGCACAACTGAACTAAGAACCAGAGTTAACATTCATGTTTTTACCTATTTTCTTGGTGTTTTAATTCCTTTCTTTTATTAGTTTTAATTCAATCTTTACAAAACCCCTTTCTACTAGTTGACACAAGGCACTTTGATTTATCCAACATTCTCTGTGGGTACGATCCATACTCTCCACTTCTATAAATTATTTTAATTATTAGTTGTGTAAGATATTTATTATTTTGGCGCATTCGACACGCGACCAAGTTGTGCTACTTAAACAAAATAATATACAAAAACTTAAACAAAACTGACACATGACATCATCGTATTTTTCAACACATCGCATCACCTTTTCATCAATGATTATCACATGGGTCATATCTCCATTTTATTACTATTTTTGTCTACTTATTTGTCCAAGTTTTTCTTTAGTTTTGTATTTTGGCTTTTTTTTTTCTTTCAATTGTGCTTAGTACTTAATTTTCATTTTTTCTACTTCTTTTGCTATGTACTTTGTCGTACCGGAGGTGACTGCTGAATGCATGTTATCAAGTATGCATAATACATATTCATGAATAAGCTCTCTTGTAACATCACTCGAAAATTTAACCCTCAAGCTTGCGGTTATTATTTTGATGATGATAGAAGAATTGCTCCAATTGTGTTTCGAAGTTAAAAAAATTATTACTCAATTGACGATAAAGAAAAAATTTGGTCCTTAATTGACATAAATTAAAGTACGGCGACTTAATTAAAAGATAATTCAAAGTGTAAGGACTTTTCGATCAATTTGACACCAAGTGTACGGTGCCGTTGCGCCACGTGTCACAATTTGATTGGTGGAACTCGAAATTTATTAAAAACAACTTAATCTTAACTATTATAAAAGGGCATATGGGTCCTCAAACTCCCGAAGCTCCCAAATTCGTCCATTCTTTAGTGAGATGGTAATCAACCCTAAAAACCCACCAAAACCCCTATTTGTCTTTTCAGAAGGGTCCCTTACCATGTATAGAAGGATTATAGCTTGAAAAATAGTTTTTATTGAGGAATATCAAGACTTTAAGGACATTTTTCCACTTGGATTATTTGAAGAATATTTGAGATGAGTAACACGTGCCTTGGCTCTCCCTCTTCGAAATTCATGCATTCTTCAATTCTCTTTGGTATTCGATTGTGCGTAATTGCTTCATATGCTCCTATTGTATTGCTTTGACATTTGATACCTAAGTATGCACACTTGTTTTTGGATAAATGATTGTCCCTTACTTTTGGGCATTACTAATGACGCTATCTATCCCTTTGCTTTGTTTTGCTTTGTAATACTATGACCTTACTGTGTAGTCTTTGCTATTTTGAATTGTTATTGAATCTTTGTGTATTGCGCTTACGGGTAGGGACTAAACTAGTGGTGGCCCAACTTGTGCTTATGATTGAATTCTTTGTGATATTATGGCCTTCTTTCATTCCATCATGAGCCAATGCATGTCGTTATTCACTGAGTATTTTGTACTCACCTCCCTCCAAATCTTCTGCAATCCTATAGGTATGGAATTTAGAGGTTTATGGCTGGATCGTCCCAAAAGTAGAGAGGATACATGTACGTGATCGAAATTTCAGTGTATGACCGAGGTTTCGTTATGGGTAACCCACAATACACTTAATTATCAGAGTGCGCAGCGAAAGCGTCTCAACACCTTTGAATTGTATTTGAAGAGTCTCGCCCTCGATTTTTGAATTGAGACATATATTACAAAAATTATCCCTTTTAATAGTAAATTTCAGTTCTAGTATTTATTATGCTCTTATGTTACTTATTCTATTTTTTTGCTTTATTGTGTAGACATGTTACCCCTTGCTGGGAATTCTTTTTCTGCTAGATGCTCTGGCATTTGATGCGAATTTCGTCTGGTTATTGAATATTAGTATAACACTCGTGCGATGTACGAGAAGAACAATATTAAAAAATATAATTAATAGGAATTTGAAAAGTAAATGATTCAGTATAACCAAGTTCACAATAGTCTTTTAAAATTATAGTGCAAGTACTAACCTGTCAAGTGTTAACTCCACCAACTCCCATTAACGGCATTTTGGGGAGCCCTTCTCCTTGCAAAGAAATAGAAGCCATCTCACCTTTCCATTACAGGCATTTTCCGTAAACAACCTACATTATGTTTTGATTGCATTTGTTTTTTCACGGAAAATATCAAATTCATGGGGAAAAAATTCAATCTTTATGCATTTATTTGGAAAACTGGAACAAATTCCATTTTAGGGGAAAACAGTGGAAAATAGACAAAATATGACATAATCAATTAGCTTATAGAGCAACGATCGATGGCGCAGAAGTTACAATTGATTTAGATTAATAATATATAAATGTGGATTTTAAGTTAAATAGAATTTGAGAGTATTATCGTCTTTTTAATTAAAAAAAATTATACAGTGGAAAACAGTGGAAAACTGGAAATGGAATTTCAAATTCCATTTTAGGGGAAAACAGTGGAAAATAGACAAAATATGACATAATCAATTAGCTTATAGAGCAACGATCGATGGCGCAGAAGTTACAATTGATTTAGATTAATAATATATAAATGTGGATTTTAAGTTAAATAGAATTTGAGAGTATTATCGTCTTTTTAATTAAAAAAAATTATACAGTGGAAAACAGTGGAAAACTGGAAATGGAATTTCAAATTCCATTTTAGGGGAAAACAGTGGAAAATAGACAAAATATGACATAATCAATTAGCTTATAGAGCAACGATCGATGGCGCAGAAGTTACAATTGATTTAGATTAATAATATATAAATGTGGATTTTAAGTTAAATAGAATTTGAGAGTATTATCGTCTTTTTAATTAAAAAAAATTATACAGTGGAAAACAGTGGAAAACTGGAAATGGAATTTCAAATTCCATTTTAGGGGAAAACAGTGGAAAATAGACAAAATATGACATAATCAATTAGCTTATAGAGCAACGATCGATGGCGCAGAAGTTACAATTGATTTAGATTAATAATATATAAATATGGATTTTAAGTTAATGAGAATTTGAGAGTATTATCGTCTTTTTAATTAAAAAAATTATACTGCAATTAAAAAAGTGAGATCCAATGTCGAAATTACCAAGTTTTGAATGTTAGAGTTAGATTACACAATAAGAAAAAAGTTTAGGATTAAGTTGCGCTAATTAGCCATTTCAAAATAGAAAAGAATAAAATAAAATAATGAAAAACAAAATATGATATCAGCCATGACGTCAGCAGTTTAGGAGGGAAAACTTGTTTAGAGTAGCTACTTTTGATTTATATACAATATAGATATGCTAAACACTTGCCGAGATTAGTTTTTTATCATGTGTATATGGTTAACCCCTTGTCGGGGATTCTTTTATCTTCCGCCTAAAAATTATTGCCTGGTATTCTACTATTGTTAACAGAACACTGGGGTTGACATGGTCACAAATTGAATTTTTTTATTGTTACTTACCCTGTTCATAGCTTAAACCATCAACTAACATTTACCATGTTAACACTAATATTTTTAACTTTTTGGTGACAAGTGTCTAGTAACATCGTCAAATTATTAAATGGGTAACAAGTCTCTGAAAACAAGTTTTTGTTTTTAAATTGATAACAAACCATTTTTAATAGATGTAACCTGCTAACACCAACAATTTACTGGTACCAAAATACCAAGTGAAGTCATTTTCTTTAACTTTCCCTTTTTAATTATGGGTAATTATATTACCACTACACTTTTTATTTCTCACACTACAATTTAATTATTTACTTAAATATTCTTAAATAAAATTGCATTAACAATCTTACTTTTACTAATATTTATTATTCTAAGATCTTTTTCTATCATTTTCATTAATCTATTTTTGTAATTATTTTTCTTCCCCAAATTTTTTGTTAATATTTTTGAATGTCGATTTATATCTTGATTATCGTCTTTGGTGGCTTAATTTGCAAGCTGAGGCGGCCATAAACACAATGCATGGGCCATTATTATTAATTTTTTTAATTCCATACCAAATTTAAAAATTCAACCTCGGATCATGACATTTATTTTACTTTGATTTCATAGAGAATTGGATTGAAAATAATATGAATCCACAATCAAATTTTTTTTTTATCAAAAATGCATAAATCAATTTTTGACAATATAGTAATCCTTAATATCTATATATATCTAAATTAAAAGAAGTCTAACCAGTTTTCCCCCTTAAACTGTTGATGTCACTAATGACGTCATTAAGGTCTCATTTTCCTTGACTGTCATGTAGATAGATACTCACCGTTGATTTACATCACATCTCTTAATTTTTTTATCTCTTTTTGAGTTTGGTAAATCAAAAAAATGTTTAAAAGTTACAGATATGTGGCGTCAAATGGTGAAATTTCATCTGCCTCATTTTTTTTTTAATTTGGGGCATATTTCTACGGAGTTATATATATATCTACAGAAATTCAAAGACCCGTTGTTCACAATTTGATCTTCTTTTATGAATAAAATATTTTAGTAATAATATTATTACGTAGAAATTAATAATAATTATTATTAATTAATTAACGGTATTAAGTATTAATTAAATTAACATTTTATCACTAATAATACTCAAGGTGTACATGTTAAGGAGTAGGACCGTCAATTAATTTGTACATACTCCCTCCATCTCGATTATTTGATCTCATTTATTTTTTCATAATGATTAAGAAATATGTGTTAGAAAGGTATATTTTGTAATCAGTGTTCCTAAATTGTCCATATTTAATAAGTAAAATTTAAAATTAATAGTGATAATTAAAGTATTAAATATAGCCAGATTTGTAAAGTAACGCAAATTAAACATTTTAATATAGAAAAGAACCATATACTAAGTATATCCCAAAAAGAGAAATGAGGCCAAATAATTAGACTTTTTAAACTTTCTTGCTTTTTAAAGTATTTAATTTATTTTAATAATATTCCTCTATTAAATGACATAATCCTACTCATATCGTGCGGTGAATTTTTAACATATTATCTAAATGAATTTTATTTTGACACAAGATCATATCATCATGAGAAAGTATGAATTTGTTGTTCATGGAATCAAATTTTACTCCCACATGATTATGCTTTGATATCTTAATATCCATTATTTTAAAAATTCTTAGCTGAATTTGTGAGTACAAATATATTGAATAGATCTCTTCTACTGAAGTATATGTATAAAGAAAAAGAAGATTACATATAGAACGTTGATTATCCTGTGAATTATAGAATAAATATGGATTGTCTTTTTAATATGGGTAATTTACACCTAACGTCTCAAATCTTTCAACTTTTAATAGATTACATCTATAACCTTTAACTCTACTCTTGGGGTTCCCCAACCTTTCCCAACATCTCGAACCAGGTCCCTACGGACGGAATCTGTCAACTCTAACCGTTAGTCTACTCTTTGACCAGGGGTAATTTTGATAAAATACAAAAAATTAATATTTTAATTAAAAATAAAATAAAATAAAATAAAATAAAAAACGTGGGGTGGGGACTCCCCCCAACCTGCTGCCAGAAGTGGCGGCCGGGAGGGAGACCTTGCTGTATTTCCCCTCCCAGTTCTTGTGATAGAAATGCAGCAAGAACCGGAGGGGGAGGCTTCTCCCATCTCCCCCAGTTGCCATTTCTGGCAGTCCCTTTTCTGCCATTTCCAACAGGCAAAAGGGGCTTCTGGAAATGGCAGCCGGGAGAGCCTTCCCCCTCTATTCTTGCTGCAGAAATGCAGCTAGAACGGGGGAGACTACCCCCCCGCCTGCCATTTCCAGTAGCCAAAGAATGGCAGCAATTTTTGCTGCCATTCCAGCAGCCAAAGGGCTGTTGGAAATGGCAGCGGGTTGGGGGAGTCCCCAACCCACGTTTTTTCTTTTTTTTTTTTATTTTTAATTAAAATATTGATTTTTTGTATTTTGTCAAAATTGCCCCCGGTCAAAGAGTAGACTAACGGCTAGAGTTGACGGATTCCGTCTCTAGGGACTTGGCTAGGGATTTTGGGAAATGTTGGAGACCCCCAGGAGTAGAATAAGGTTAGGGACGTAATCTATTAAAATTTGAAAGGTTGGGGACGTTAAGTGTAAATTACCTTTTTAATATAAATATATTAGATTGATACTACCATTGATGCTATTTCCTCAATTGGCACATAGCTTGTGCTTTTATATTTGGTAAATTCTAATTAGATAAAAGAAGAGACAAAAAATGTGACAAAATAGACAAGTGTCATAAGTGATTAGTGTTGATATAAAAATGATGTGATGTGTTGAAAAACAGAATTGTGGCACGTGTCAGTTTTGTTATAATTTTTATTTGTATTTTTGTTCAAATAACAGAACTCTTTATATTTTTATAATATCTTCAACTATTTTAAATTTATTAAAAAACTTTCACATAGTTAAATTTTAAACTTTTTTATTCACGGATGTTATACTAGTATATATATAATTCTAAACTAGTAAACTTGTCTTAATTATGAGAAAAATTAACGGTGCCTGTGTTTCCTTTCTTTCTTCCTTTTTTTTTTGTCTCTTTTTTTTTTTTGGAAGATAGTGAATTTATGGAATAATTGGTGGTTAGATTGTGGTGGGAAGAGAATATTTTTTATTTCATTTTTTAATTGTAATTTAGAAATGTAGGTTATAAATGTAAAATTGTTGTGGTGTTTTAATCAAATTTATATTATATAAGTTATTTGGGGTGAAATTAAAATGTGGCATTGAAATTAGTTTTTGTAGTGGTAATATAATTACCCTTAAAATATCTTTTAAGTTTACTTAAACAACCTCTAAGAAAATTACGTCACTAACCATAGATATTGGAGTGATTTTTCTTTCACTGCATTCATATAGTTTGGTTTACTTTCCCCTTTCTCTTTTATTTATCATCCTAAAGTGAAATTTTTTCAGATAGACAAAATAGTACATTAGTTTTTCATCTACGTTGCTAATTCATTTAACTTATCTTTGATTCATGTGGTATAATAATATTCGAGTGTATTTCTACACCTACATGGTCGTGATTTTCAATGTAACATGTTCATGATCATATGGTACCCAACTACCTATATAGTGTCATGCTATATGATGCTAAATTAGAACTATCTTTTATCAATGACTAATTTCTCTCCCCTACAAAAAATCCCGTAAGATTCAAAAATGAAATTTAGTGCTTGCTTGATTCCTATTATTTTCTCAAATTATAGTTTTACCTACTATTGATTTGACAATTAATTTGAAAACTACTCAATAACGACCATATATTTTAAACCTTTTTAAATTTCTAATATACATTCTACCTCTCTCATCATTATAATTTTTTTAAATTTAAACAAATAATTAGCATCCGCATGGATCTTCTGTTAGCCAATTAGTTAGAGCTGATGGAAACCAGAGTCAATTTTGGCGAATGCATGACAAATTGTAGACAGGGACGCGCACAGGAAATTTTACAGGATGGGGGTGGGCTTACAAATCACACGGCTATCTTTAATTTTTAATAAGCCCTGCTTGAATGAATGATTTTAAGAAGCCCAACTTTCCAATCAGTTTCCGCTACTAATTACTATTATTATGCTATGCTAGCCTGTTATTAACTGTTAAGCAACTGGAACCGAGCCGTCGCTAGGCGACAAAATAAATCTAATCTAATCTAATCTAATTAAATTAAAGATTAAAAAAAAAAAAGCTTACTTGGACAGACAGACTCGATATATCACCAAGAAAGAAAAAGATAAAAGAGTACAAATAAATATTTGGAAGCGCTTATCAAGCGATGATGATTGATATTAAGAATAAGTACGGCGCCAGCCCGTTTGTTTGACAAAAATCCATCGTACAATCGGTCACGATGGAGACAGCGGGCCAAGCTGAATATTAAACGTTGGTCAGGAAACCAAATTAAACACGCCTTTATTTAGGGGCCCTCCCAAAATAATAATAAAGGACAAAGGCAGTGGGAAGTGGTTAATCTTTCTTGGATAGATTATTACACTCACACATTTTATAGAGTCTATTAGACACTATATATAATATTTAATAGATTATATAGCAAGATTTTATTAGACATATTAATAAATAGGTCTCTTAATATGTCTAATGATATCCTTCCATGTAATCTATTAAACACTATAAGATAATGTTCAATAGATTCTGTCATGTGTAGAGCTAAGAGAAATATTAATGTAGGAAAAAAATTAAAGGGAAAAAACTAAGAAGAAAAATATATTTCTAAATAATGTGTAAGAGAAAAACTGGGGGGAAAAATGACTTGAACACGTGGCTAATTTAATTAGATTAAATAGGTTGTGGGGACAAGCTCAATGAGGGTGGAAAAAAGTAAATGAGTAGCTAAATTTTTACCCTTTTCCACCCCTAGAATAAGACTCTACACCCTAATTTTGTTATATTATTTGAGTTTATGGAGGGGAAAAAACCCAAATTTAGGTTTTTCCCCCACATTAATTGTGTTCTAATATGAACTTTGTTATAGGGCTCATGTACCAATCGCATTTCTCTATTTGTACATTTAAAATGTTGAAGTTCATTAATTTTTCCCCCCTAAAATCAAGTGCTGTCTCGTCAACTCTGTAAATAGAAATTACATTGACTCTGTAAAAAATTAGTAAAAGAATACAGACAAGTGTCACGTATATAAGTCAACTTTGATAAACTTTTTGTTTTTCGAGTTATTATTCCATGAGTTTTGCTGTGTTCTCTTTCATACTAAACATGTCTTAAAAAGATGTTTCTATTCTATTTTTCACATAGATTAAGATAAATTTATTTAATAGTATTGAAAAAATAAATTTAAAGATCATTTACTATTATACACTTTCATTTATTAATTATTCTATTTTGATAATTCTATTTTTTTTAACTATATACATTAAATATGGGCATATAAGAAAACTAATATTTCAACTATTTTTTAAAAAAGAAACTATATCATATTTTAAGACGGACGAAAAAGAAAATTGAACCATCTTTCTAAGACAGAGATAATATTATATGTTTGGAAAGGCATAGTATTATATGTTTGGAAAGGCCTCAACCTGCAACGTAAAAGGCATATTCTCTAAGCAGGAGTTAAGATAAGATGATGATTTATTCGATTGATTGTTTCTTTTTTTGGAAAGGAAATACTCAATTTCATTAATAGTAGAATCGTTCAATACATCAAGTTCAAGCGCCTCCATAAGCCAAATTGGGACTTCTGTTAAGTTACAACTATTAGGGGACTCGAGTGCCTTGTGAGCCAAGAGATACGCAGCACCATTTGCGCCTCGAAGCACAAATCGAAACCTAAAGTGAGAGAAATTTTTATAAAGCTCCTGGCAGTCTTGAATAAGAAGTCCAAACTCGATTGATTGTTTCTTTTATTCTCCTCCTTCGTGGATGATAGACCTAATTTTAATGATCCCACCCTAGATCTACTTTCCCAAAGGTTGTTCTTCTTATAGCTAGTTAATTTTTCTAAATTTTTATTCTTCACATTACCATCATCAAGAGGTAGTTGATTTGGGTCATCAGTTAAATTCGATCATAATTAACAACAAATTAAAAACCGAAATGGTATGACGGGATTACACCACTAAATTTATAATAAGATGCATGTACGCTTAAACCATTGAATACACATGGTCGGTTTTACCACGAGGCAAAGGAAGCTTGAGCGCGGGGATAAAATGGACGAATTTTTGCATTGGGGCCTTGGGCAATTCCCAACCCAGCTCTTCTTCTCCTCCTCTTAGAAACCCAATGTAATAATCAAAAAAGAAATTATTGAACAATTAAATTATGAATATTTGATTGATATTTTTGTTTCTAAAACTACAAGAAGGTTCTTGTTTGAGTGAGTAGTCTCTTAAAACTTTTGTTAACGTTATTATTTGTTTACAAGTTACAACGGTTTGCTCTTACTAATTATTTAATTATTATAAATAATCGCAGCTTTATTAGTTTATTCAATTATGCCACGTTGGCTTAATTTATGCTCTATTTTTTGTATGTTAATTGTTAATAGGTTTGTAGTGATGTATGTAAGATACATATATAGTTGAAATAAATAAAAAGTTTGATTTTTCCTATTAACTGGCCTCTATTTGACAAAAAAATTAAAAATTGTTTAGGACTGCTAATGTACATTACTTCTTTGTGTCAGAGGCTGGATTAATTTTTTTTTAGCTATTAGTAGGAATGCCAATAATGTTGCACATACATTGGCTAGACATACATTTGATTGTACTCTTTGTCAAACTTGGGTGATGACACCCTTGACTTTCATTGTAAATGTTTTGCATCTAGATTTGAATGAATGAATGAAAGTTTTGGATTTAAAAAAAAAAAAAAAAACTTACAATCCGCTCCTAATTTTATAATGCCCTCTTTGGATTATCCCTTAAACTGAACAGTCATTTTTATCAATCAAAAATCACTTCACATCATGCCTTGTCTGTCTAGTTTATTTATTTATAAAATGCAAGGTAATGTATTTCGAAGATGACATTTGATAGGCAGGCTTGTATGTAGCATGATCTGCGCGTTTTCATCTAAAAACGGCGCATCCCAGGTTAGGGTCGTCAAAGAGGTCACTGGACTCACCAAACATTGCTAAAGAACTAGAACTAATAAGATTATTATTAGAATGTATTTCAGAAAAATATATATCTATATGTACTTGTAGTGTCATGATGCATATTGTAATTGTACTTTTAAAAAAAGATTATTATTAGGCTAATTGGCGCTAACTAAATTCAACATTTTATCTTATTGTACAATCTAGTCTTAATCTTTGAAACCTGACAATTTTAACATCAAATCTCACATTTTGGCGCACTCTTAACATTTTCAGCTTAAAAAGACTTTAATACCCCTCAATTTTTTTTAATCAACACTAAAATTTTAATTTAACTAGAAATTAGTAAATAAAAAATAGATAAAAATAATCATATATCCATGTGGCATGCATTGGGAAACGTCACATGCGAAATCACGACCATGTGGCGTATTTTAATGCATGCACGTTACATGACCATATAGCACTGTATAGTACTACACATATTGTGTTAGATTTGATTTTCTTTTCTTTTTTTTTTTTGGGAAATGAAATAGCTATTTCATTGCACATCACTAAGTGTTACCGTACTAAGCCATATAGGCATACAACTAACCCAACAAAAGGACAAGGAACGACAAAGCGCAAAATAAACAATAGTGTGGACGACTATATTCCTTTCACGGGGAATATACCGCAAGGACCACAGTGACGCTCACTAAGTAAATCTCTTATTCTGCCCAGTAGCAACGGATTGTTAAATTATTTTTAATAGTAGACGCTTTTTCCTTCACCTCCAACAGATATGTTAAACTTAGATCTTGAGTAATATAATGTAAATGTGTAATACAGTATGTATCTCCTTCTTCATAGTCTATGGGTATACCGTATATCAACCTCAAAATTTATTGAATTTTAGTGGAATATTTGATATATCTCACTGATTTTATAAATTTATAGAGTTTCATTAAATTCGTGAAGAAAACAATTTTTATATCTTCCATTAGACTTATCCAAGGATGATTAAATTTGCGAGAGTATGATATGCAACTATTATTCCGTTTATTTAAGATATTAGCACGTATACAAAAATTTTCTAAAATTCACATTGGGGGAGATAACGGCACATCCAATGACTCACGTGAATGCATGTGATGCACACCACATGAAGTTGATAATGTCACATGGGTGCATCATGACTTCATGTCACCGAATGTGGGAAAATTTCTAATACTCTTTGCCTAAATTAGAGCTCCTAAACCTATATGTGGATTTTTTATTGGGCCACGGAAGATGAAGTTTTCGTGAAGTACTAGAAAATTTTCTTCCAATGTGAGTGCTAGAAGGTTCTTCTTATAGCATATATATCTACAATTCGGATATCTTTTTTTAATTAAAAATGTACTTCACAGTAAAATCTACAATTCGGATATCTTGATGGTGTTTCATCTATTTATTTTTAACACAAGGGGAGATATGGGCGGGGAGGGAAATAGAGAAGGGATGAGTGTAGTTTGAACCCAGGACCTCCTACTTAGAACGTGAATATCTTAACTACTATACCATTTGTTCAAACCACCAATGGAACAGAGATTGGATTCAAAGGCAACAATCAAGATGAATTTAATCTAACGTCAGATCTCTGACACTATTATAACGTCAGAAACCACATGTGGTTTCTTTAACGTGACTGGCATAACCAAGGCGTATGACACTAGAACAGTCCTACGCAAACAGTAGTTGTAGTGGTATGTACAATGCAGTACAAACAAGCACAATTAGTAGGGTTCGTCATTCGTGTTATTGGATGATGTACACTACATTGTTCATAACTAATTAAAAATGGTGATTGAGTATATGTGGATTTCAAATGCTGAATGTGCGCTAGCAGACCAACTAGTAAGGTGCGTGTTATTGGATGATTATTACATTACCAGTTTGGGCACGTGCGTTATACGTGAAACGTCTAAAATTTTATATCTGATAGCATGATTTCTATGTATCATTGTATTATTATCATATTATTATGTATAGTCTTATTAATAAATATCATTGCGTTATCATGTATGTTTTATTAGGCATGATCTTTTACTTATAGCATAGAATAGAAACTCTCATCTACAAATCTTTCAGGAAAAAGTTAATACACAAGGATAAAACGTAACTAACTAATATCCATAACAACGCGATCCAATACAGATACTCTAGAGTATTGACGGAACCAGTGACCCAGTGATTGAGTGGAAATGTTGTAATAAAAAGGAGAAGACTATGATACCGCTATAATAGAAAATGCATTTATGGAAACAAAGTTTAGAAGTAACACAAATTGTTCAAAAACAGGATTAATTAGCCGAAATCCAACCCTCTCAGAATATATGGTTATTTGAAAAACTAATAAACTCCTGGATAGAAGTCATCAGAATCGAACCATTTTCTTTCCCTAAACGAAGCAGCTAGCCACTCAGAATCGATATATAAAAATTACGAAATATTCATAAATGACAAAATAATGTGAACTTCTTCAAGTAACAAAGAGAAAGTTCTGCATATATTGACATTTTTTCTTTGCGTTGAACTCCTTATAAACAAGCTTTGCATCCTGAGAAATAGCTTGATTGGCCGAATCAAGAAGGCCCAAAAATGATGTTGTTGAGAGGGATGAAAATCAACTTGACAAAGAATCTGACAAACCCCATCACCACGAACCAGATCGTAGTCCCGGTTGCCACATTTGTGAATTCTTTAAAGTCTTGTGGTATCCCTTGACAAGGAAAATCTCTGAGCAAGTTGGAGGATGCGGATGGGTGATGCATTGGCGGATATTTAGGGTTTGGAATTGGGAAGAAGAACAATATGGAACAAGAAAAGAGAGTCAATTTTTCTCGTATGTGGGTAACAAATATAATACGGTGACCTTTTTTTTATTTCAAGGGTTATATAGTAGCAACCAAAATGACGTCATTATATGTTGACGATTTTGATCATTTTATTTGATTTTGACTTATTCGCTCTTATAAGATAGATAAGACATTGTTCATAACTGTCTTCTGGGTCAATTTTCATAACAACATAGTCGAATCATCTACTACTATTTGAATTACAAAGTACAATATAATTTGCATAAATGTTAAACGCATGATCAATGGCACATAACGACTATGAAATTTAAATCTTTTTATTATTCATATTTGATGATGGAGATCGGAAGAGCGTCGTGTAACAATTGACGTGCTGGACCTATTCTTCCCGGGGGAAAAACCAAATAAATGGACTAACATGCAACTAGAGTAACAGGTTGAGAATCAACAGTCCGCAGTTTCTTCTATAAAACTAATAATAATAATAATAATAATAATAATAATAATAATAATAATAATAATAATAATAATAATAATTAACGCTTTCCATAATATTTAAAAATAAAATTAACCATAGTTAGCAGAAAATATCGTATACCGGCTGTTTTTTGGTGGGGAGGCCGAGGATTAAAAGAGAGACAAATAATAGGTAGTATTGGACCAACTTGAAAGTAGAATAGTTGTTCACTGAAAAAAACTAAGTACCTAATTTGTGGATATTTATATTAACAAGTTGGTTAATATAAAAAGTAGCTACTTGTAAACTACGTTGCTAATGATTGCAACTCTATTAATATTTTAAACATTGAAAAATCATAATTTTGTCCTTCGGTTTTCGATTTTTCAGGTAATGTGTAAAAATTCATTAATATATTTTAAACATTGAAAAAGAATAAAATCTTTTATAGCGTTTTCTATTTTTTAGTGATTTTCAAATAACTTTTAACTTATCAAACAAATGCATTAGAAAATATAAACGATAATGATAAAGAGAACCACATGCTACATGCCATAATGTTATTGAGTAGCCAGATTACACAACAGCTTATGCAAGGGACTTTAAAAATCAAGTTTTGCACCATTGTTTGTAATTAAAAAGATTTTTTTTTTTTTTTGTGAAAGGATAAATTTATTGATCATTTGAATTGTTCAAATCAAGCAAGAGAGAGGCATACAAGAAATTAGGACAAAGGACAGCGAAAATCCCAAATTCTGATGCAGTAATCTTTTGTAGTATTGGATGATCATTCCAAAATCTGAGTTATGACAATGAGTGGCATGGCTATTTTGTTAAACATTCTTTTTCCTTTTTGGTACTTTTGTATTTTGAATCAATAGCTTAAAATAAATATTCTTGGATCGTTGTTGGTGTAATAATTTTCAAATAGAAATAATCATAAAATACATAGATGTTTTATTATTGAAATTGAAAGATCAAGCATAATAACATTAATCATAAAAGTTATGATGAGAAAAGTGAAGAACTTCTAATGTATAAGTATTTAAAGTACAACTTCACTTATTGACAGTTGCTCAGATCTAGTATGGGTCGTACATGAATGGTAGTTGGAATTGGAAGCTCTCCCAGAGGTCCGTGGTTTGAGATCAATAGGGAAGAGGATCCCTAAGGAATGTGCTGTCGTTCTAATGGAATTTTTTGAATCGATATATAAGTTGAGGATCTATTTATTATTGGAACAATTCATTGAGATCTTAGAACACAATTTATTTCAATGTCAACATGAACGGTTTTCCTTTCCGCGGACAAGTTGCAATACGGGCGGCCGTGTTTTTCTCCTTCACTTGAACAAGTTGCAACTTGCAAGGTAAATGCAGAATGAACAACTACCCTACCAATTATAATAATAATTCAAAAGATCTCTATATAAACAATGGTCTCCGAATGTTCTATCAAGCCAGTGCCATTCAAGAGTTTCTCTGTCCAAAACCAAAATCTCACCTACTTCAGCTTGTAATTCTGTTCTGTTCTGTTCATGGGATTCATACTTTCACCGACGTCCCCCGCCGGAAAATGGTTGGGTTTTGTCTCTGCAATCTGGGTCCAAGCCATTTCCGGCAACAACTACACTTTCTCTAATTACTCCGACGCACTCAAGTCCCTCATGGCCCTCACACAACTCCAGCTCAACAATCTTTCTGTGGCCAAAGACGTCGGAAAAGCCTTTGGACTCCTTGCCGGTATTGCCTCCGACCGTCTCCCCACGCCCGTCATCCTCCTGATTGGCTCCGTTGAAGGCTTTATTGGTTACGGAGTCCAATGGCTAGTTGTTAGCGGCCGCATACAACCCCTCCCTTACTGGGCCGTAAGTATATATAAGCTTGATTTCTTAGGACATTCTTGTATTTGCATTTTGCTAATTGTAGTCATTTGAATTTGGTGGCAGATGTGTATATTCATGTGTATGGGAGGAAACAGCACGACGTGGATGAACACAGCGATTCTGGTCACCTGCATTAGGAATTTCAGGAAGAACAGAGGGCCGGTTTCTGGGATTTTGAAAGGTTATGTGGGTCTAAGCACTGCGATTTTCACCGACATATGCTCGGCTTTATTCTCGGCTGATCCGGCCAAGTTTCTAGTCATGCTTGCGCTAGTACCTTTTCTGGTTTGCCTCACTGCCATTATTTTCCTCCGTGAAATCCCACCCTCCTCCACCTCCGCCGAAGAAAATGATGAAACTAGATATTTCGGTGTAATTAATATACTTGCAGTTGTTATTGCACTCTATCTGTTGGCCTACGACGTTACAGGGGCGCATGGCCGCTTGTTTTCTCAAGTTTTTGCCGCTATTCTCTTGGTTCTCTTAGCTTCACCTATATCAATCCCAGTTTACCTAGCCTTAAAGAATTTTATTAGGTCCAGTTCTGATCCGAAAAGTATAGACGTCGAGCGCAATGTCACTGAGCCATTACTTGCCAAAGAAGCTGCGGCAAAGGCGGTGGTAGAGAAAAAGGTGGAAGCAGTGACAGAGTTTTTGGAGAAAAGAAGGCCCATCTTGGGCGAAGAACACACCATATTCGAGGCGTTGAGAACAATAGATTTCTGGATTTTGTTCGTTTCTTTTCTGTGCGGAGTTGGAACTGGCCTAACAGTGATGAATAACATGGGACAGATGGGGTTGGCACTTGGCTACACAGACGTTTCCATGTTGGTGTCGCTGACCAGCATTTGGGGATTCTTTGGCCGCATTCTTTCAGGATGGGTATCAGAGTACTTCCTTAAGTAAGTTAAAATACTTGTTTTTCTCTAAGCTTCTTTTGATGCAGCATATATGCTTTGTGATGACTCTTTATTATTATATATAATTTTTCATCTTGGCATCTTGCAATCTTCTTTTCAACTTTGCCAGAGAGTAAAGTAAAAAACTATCATAAATTATTTGCACTTGCAAAATGCCATTGCTTCAGATTTCTGGCATTGCTTTATTGCAGTTAAACGGGAAAGTGCATAAAACCTTAAGCTTGCTGAAAAAGTTAAAGAGTTTCTGAAAAAGTTAAAGAGTTTTTT
>CAVNYN010268784.1:0-51331 GCA_963692815.1 Nyctanthes arbor-tristis | reverse complement strand
ATCTTGCAATCTTCTTTTCAACTTTGCCAGAGAGTAAAGTAAAAAACTATCATAAATTATTTGCACTTGCAAAATGCCATTGCTTCAGATTTCTGGCATTGCTTTATTGCAGTTAAACGGGAAAGTGCATAAAACCTTAAGCTTGCTGAAAAAGTTAAAGAGTTTCTGAAAAAGTTAAAGAGTTTTTTCTTGCCCCCCCCCCCCCCTTCCCCTTTTTTCCCTGCTTGACTATTCTTCTTCTAGATAGTCACTGGTCTGATTGTCGATTGTAACGGTTTCATTAAAGATATATGCAAAATGGAATATTTATGCAGAGAATGGGAAAGTCCTCTAAAAAACTGCTTTGGCTTTTCAATTGCTTCAAGGGGCAAATAAACCATGGGAAAGGTAGATTTTGTGGGAGGCTAGAGGCCTATTCTTTAAGTAAAGTTATTTGCTTAAAGAAAAAAAAAGTTATTTATTATATAAAAAGGACGCTTATAATATTATATATTGGATCTGCTTCTGCTTAGATTATTCTTAATACTTTGATGCAATTAGAAACAGGAGTGAGTAGGTGAAATAGAAAAATATCTGTTTCTTGACATTCAAAATCAGGCCTAATTAGCATGACTTTTCCCTTTGAATGGAAATTTAACAGGAAGGTTAGGAGTTCAAACTTAACAATGACGTAATACTGTGTGTAATGTTGAATATTTCGCCATTTCAATTGGGATACTAACATTGGATTCTGAGTTGCATGTCTTAGAATAGGTGGAGCTTACAGTGCTTTTATTTTTCTTCTTGTTAACAGGAGGGCTGGAACAGCAAGGCCAATATGGAACGCAGCTTCTCAGATTCTAATGGCACTAGGATATGTCCTGATGGCCATGGCTATGCCAGGCTCACTATACGTTGGTTCTATAGTGGTTGGGATATGTTATGGAGTTCGTATGGCTGTAACAGTACCTACTGCATCTGAACTCTTTGGCCTAAAATATTACGGTCTCATATACAACATTCTGGTCCTCAATCTTCCACTTGGATCATTCCTGTTTACGGGATTGCTTGCTGGCTTCTTATATGACTCCCAAGCTACCCCAACAGCTGGAGGCGGCAATACATGTTTAGGTGCCCACTGTTACCGTATGGTGTTTGTGGTTATGGCAATTACGTGCATTATTGGGTTCGGTCTGGATGTTTTACTGGCTTTCAGAACCAGAAGCGTCTACTCCAACATGTATGCAAGTAGAAGATCAAGCAAGACATCTTCAGTGTCCAACGGCCAATGATGCATCAGATTTTAGTACTACATAATAATAATAATAATAATAATAATAATAATAATAATAATAATAATAATAATAATAATAATAATAATAATAATAATAGTAAATACATGGGATCGATGGGAAATCTTCTTCTCCCTGTGACGTCCTAATATTATCTACTCTATATTGCTTCCATCTTTTTTGAGTATCAATTGATTTGCACTTGTTGTAATTCTTTTAAGTGGAAATTGGTATCTATTTTGTAAAATTTGAATCCTCTGTTACTTGAACAGATTCTCAACAAGCGCGTTAAACGTGACAGTATAACTTTTCTTGCTTCTACTCATTAACTTGAAGTGATTGCTACTTGTCTGTGTCGTTTTCCATCCAGAACCAGAATTATTTACCAGTTGAGCTAATTAAGCTAATAATAACAAATGGGCTGGGCCACACGAAAGTTACACACAGTTGGAGTCCGAATTGAATTATAACCGGGTTGATAGTGTTTGTTCAGTAGTTAGTTTTATGGGAAAATTAGGCATAGTACTCAATTTTGTTTTACATTTTGAAAAATACGGCCATTTATGTTGAAATTTTGAAAAGAATACGGCCAAAACATGATTATTAAGCCTTAACCCCCCCCCTTTAAAATCAAGCCATTTAAATCCCATATTTTCCTCTTTTCTGTTACATCTTTCCCGAATTCTTGCTCAATGTGTTCCATTTTGTCTTTTGTTCATTTTTTTTTTATTTTTTTTCTAATTAAATGTATCTTAAATGTATCCTATTCTATTTATTTACAATAACTTTTGCATCAATTGATTATTTTATATGTGACTTTTTCTATCATATACGTGACTTTTTATTTTTTATATGCTATTTTTTCTATTCTTTACGTGACTTTTATATAAGTAATTTTTTAAATTGCTATTTGTAACTTTTCAATTAATCATTTTATTTTCTATGTGACTTTTTCAATTCTACATGTAACTTTTTAATTTTTAATTGTGATTTTTTAATTAATTGTTTACTTTGTATGTGACTTTTTATATTTTTTGTCTGACTTTTTTATTTACATGTGACTTTTATATATATGGTTTTTTAATTTCTATTTGTGACTTTTTAATTAATCGTTTTATTTTGTATGTAATTTTTTTATTCACGTGTGACTTTTTCCTATTTATGAGTTATTAAGTAATCAGTAAATTTTGTATAGGTGACCTTTTCTATTATTTATGTGACTTTTTATTTGATATCCGTGACTTTTATATGTGTGAATTTTTAATTAATTAATTTATTTTATATGTAACTTTTTCTATTTTGTCTGACTTTTCATTTGCATGTAACTTTATAAATGTGACTTTTTAATTTATATTTGTGACTTTTTAATCAGTTGACTTATTTTCTATGTGACTTGCCTGTTATATGTGTAACATTTTTTATTTTATATATAACATTTTTTCTATTATGTGTATGACTTTTTATTTTACATGCAATTTTTATACATGTGATTTTTAATTTTTATATGTGAATTTTAAATTAAACAAATATGTGTTGTTAATTAATTAGTTATAAATATGACTTTTCTGTTAAATAGCCATACAAATTGACTTACGGTACATCCCCTCCCAGGTGGGTACATGGATGTATATCACAACTTAGTTTATTTCTTAGTTTGTTAAACAAATGTTACTTTTTATGTAACTTTTAAATTAAACGTGACCTATTTGTTTCTACTTAACTTAAAATAAAAAGTCACATATTATGCGGCTTTTTTAATATGTGACTTTTAAATTAAATGCGATTTTTTATTTCTACATATAAAATAAAAAGTCACATATTATGCGATTTTTTTAATATGTGACTTTTTACATGACTTTTAACTTAAGTGTGACTTTTTATTTCTACGTATAAAATAAAAAGTCACATATTATGTGACTTTTTTAATATGACTTTTTACGTGACTTTTGAATTAAATGTGACTTTTGATATCTACATATAAAATAAAAATTCATATATTATGTGACTTTTTTAATATGTGGTTTTTATGTGGCTTTTAAATTAATCCGACTTTTTATTTCTATATAAAAAATAAAAAGTCACATACTATGCGACTTTTTTAATATGTGACTTTTACATGACTTTTAAATTAAGTGCGACTTTTTATTTCTACGTATAAAATAAAAAGTCACATATTATGTGATTTTTTTAATATGTGACTTTTTACATGGCTTTTGAATTAAATGTGACTTTTTATTTCTATATATAAAATAAAAAGTCATATATTATACGACTTTTTTCATATGTGATTTTTATGTGACTTTTAAATTAATCTAACTTTTTATTTCTACATATAAAATAAAAAAGTCACACATATAGAATTTGGAATACGACTTTTTCAATACATGACTTTTTAAACAAATGTAACTTTTGAATTAAATGTGATAGTTTTTTTGGGGAAGGAAATGTGACTTTTTTTAAAAGAACCTGTATATGTAAATTTAAAAATCATATTTATATTACTATTTAATTGAAGTCACTTGTAATTAAAAAGTAACATACAAGAATTAAAATGTTACAATGCTCAAAGAAAACTTACAAATAGACTAAACAAGGTTTGATTAAAAAGTCAAATTTAAAAAAAAATTAATGACTATTGAAATAATAATAAATAAACAGACGTGTGCTCTTCCGATCTAAACTTTATTAGCCAAATATATACATATACTGGGCCGTTGATTGAGAAAGCCCATTACAATTGTGATTTCCGTTAGCCGTATTTTTACGTGCCCCCATTCTTTGGGCCGTATTTTCCTAATCTACAATGTGTTGTTGGGCAGTTTTCTAAAGATCCCTAGTTTTATTGCTTGGAGTTGGAGGAGGCCCAATCTGTTTGTGCGTAATGCCAACTATTTGTAATAGGCGTGCGAAAAGATCATGAATGCCTCTCCCTCCACGCCTACCTCCACTCTCTTTGATGAAAAATCTGCAACCCCAACCTTTATAAATGAAGGCGAGAGACTCAAAGGCATAACTTCATGATTTCTAATTCTATCCCTTCTCGTCTATGCCCCGTCCCAACTTTTCAATAATCAATTTGTCAGATTCAATTTTACTTCTTCGTAACTTTCTCATTATGCCTACTTACTTACAGTAAATGAGGCTTTCTTTCCTACACTTGTCTATCTTGTATACTTGCTAACAAGTAACAACAATCACTCAATCATGTTACCAACTCACCCATTTACTATTCATCGCTTCATGATAGTAAACATAAAACAGATGAAAGATATTGTGAAAGAAATAGAGTGGTTTGTTAAAATATATTACGGTAAACGATAAAATAACATAAAAAATAGAGACCAAAAAATACTTCACCAGGAACCGAGTCACATGTCACCTAAGGTACATCCCCAGTCACGGGAAAGAATTGATCCAAATATGGGTTGTAGGCCTTTTCAGTTACATTTTCTTTAACGTTACCTATGCAAATTATTAGGTGAGTTTCTTGGCTGTGGAGACCCTAGTTTTGCTAAAATTTCCCCCCAAGATTCCTGTTTACAGTCATAATTATTCCTGGATGGATTCTGATGTTTTCATATTACTTCACACAAGGATCATCTTTGGCCGAAGCTTAAAAGTTATCTCTTAAGTCTTTTCTTAAAAGTATTGACGAGGTGCAAATTATCTCAGTGCCTTAAAAAGATTTCAGATTGCTAATTAGTTACTATTAATGCAAGTAATGTAATTTCGTGGGGACTGGTGCTAGTGTTAAAGAAAGCTGGCAGTATGCATCACGTGCCATTAGAGGCGTTAGGTGCAGATAACATCCAGAAAATTTCTGATCAATGAGATTTTGATGAAATTTAAGTTAGAGAATATAAAGAAAATGTTGCAGCAATGTCTTGTGTATATAAACTGCCCATATCAGTATGTGAATAGGCATGAAATGAAATGAAATTCCTCAAAAACAAAGCACTACTATTTCTCTTGTGAATGTGGTGCCCATAATATTACTATCAACTCTTTTGTGTGGGTGCCCGTCCCTACAGTTTAGCCCTATTTCGTGCTCCTGCAACTAATTAAGCAGAGAAAAGGAAAGAGCATGCAATACCTTCCATTCTTTTCTTGTCTTCTGCTTTTGCTTCTCTTCCTTAGCAGTTATCTTGTTTCCTCTTATGGTACTCTCCCCTTCTCTGTCTCTGTGATTTTGTTTTAGAATTAAATTTGTTTTCATTTACGTCCTATTTGTTGCAGACGGGCCACTCTACGACTCTTCTGCATATTCAGATGTAAGTGTCAATATATCCCACTACTTGAGCTGTCTTAGTTATTCATACATTCAGCCAACTCCAAATTCATTGACATTTTATGTAGTAGACTCATAGTCAACCACTTGACATGATATATGCGAGTTTATTTTGTTCCATAAGCAGTGTAAATTGCACCCGGAGGAGCCGCTTTATGATGGAGGTCTTCTCAAGGATCAAGTTCCGAATTTCCAACAGATAATTGTGGACAATGTACATACTGGAGATCAAGTTTCTTACCCAACGTTTTTGTTGCAAAACCTCACCTGGGGCTACAGATACTGTTTTTCAGGTGATGTTTCTTTCTTCTTCAATTCTTCAAGTCTTTTGATTAATTATCACAAGTGCTTCTGAAAATTACTTATAGTCTAGGCTACTTTCAAATGTAAAACAGTTTGGATCAAGATAAACTATGCAGATTCATCTCTCGCAAGGGCTAGTCTTGTGACGGAAGAAACTACCCTAAGTTGCATAGGAACTGTTACTGCCAGGCAAGGTTGCTGGTCATTTCTCAAGGGTGGTTTTGTGTTGACATCGTCATCACAATTATCTAAACTGACTATTCAGGTAACTTTCAACATATATTCTAGTAATTTGTGATTCACTGAGGTAATAAATTTTCAGACCCAGAAAGAATTAGAGATACAAGTTAAGAAACAATAGACTTACTTTTTCATTTAAACCAACTGCTCTATCTTAACAGGACTCGTCTGATAGAGATATCAACTTAGAGATTGCAAGTGCTTCCCTGCAGCCGTTCACAGAGGAGCAATGGAGTTTTAATCAACAGGCTAAAATCAACAAGGTAGACGAGTCTTCCATTTTAAAGATTTCCACTTACATCTTGTAGAGTCCCTGAAAAAAGATAACCTGAACTTCCCTTATCTGCCATCAATCTTTTAAAAATCCTCTACTGAAACATTAACCTTAAAACCTCTGGCTCTGACTGACATCTTGCTTCTGTGGTTCAGGAAAGGAAACGGGCGGTCATTATCCATGTTTCCGATGGGGAGGGAGCCAAATTGCAAGGGGCGGCAGTAAAAGTAGAGCAAATTTCAAATGATTTCCCATTTGGATCTGCAATAGCAGAGTCCATCATTGGGAATTCACGCTATCAGGTGAGCATGGTTCATATTGACATTACTTTTCTGCTGACTGCTGATCAAACTAATTCCCAAATTATTTCAGAAATGGTTTACCAAGAGATTCAATGCGGCTGTTTTTGAGAATGAACTCAAGTGGGATGCAACAGAACCTAAGCCTGGACAGGTCAACTACACAATACCAGACCAAATGTTAGAATTTGTTCGGGCAAATCAAATAATGACTAGAGGCCACAATATCTTCTGGGAGAACCCCATGTCCTCACCAAAATGGATTCTTAACCTAACAAGTTCTGATCTACAAGCAGCTGTCACTTCTAGAATAGAAAGTCTTATGAGCAGATACAAAAAGGAATTCATTCACTGGGATGTCAGTAACGAAATGCTTCATTTTGACTTTTACGAGCAACGGCTTGGACCTAATGCCACCTTGCAGTTTTTCCAGAAGGCACATGAAATAGATCCATTAGCAACTTTGTTCATGAATGAGTATAATGTGGTGGAGACGTGTGACGACATCAATTCTACAGTGGACACATACATATCAAGAATGATTGAGCTAAAGAGAGGGGGTGTATTAATGGATGGGATTGGACTTCAAGGTCATTTTAGCATGCCTAATCCTCCTCTCATGAGGGCTATCCTTGACAAATTGGCTACTCTTGGTCTTCCAATTTGGTTAACAGAAGTTGACATCAGCAAACACTTCAGTAAGGAAACTCAGGTAAGTAAATATAATAAGCAAATTTAACTAAACAAAAACAGATCACCCCCCCCCAACAACCCCCCACGAAAAAAGGGGAATTTTAGGCATGTTGGGACTGACCTGATCAAGTCTACATATCTATGATCTCATGCATAAGTTGATAATTATTCTATCACTTGGAACTGCACATGCTATAGTTATTGAACTCCAAAATGATTACAAAATACTTGCAGAAATTCTGAACTTAAAATCTTATGAGTCTGTGAGAGAAGTTACTAAGATTAATTAATATGATTATTTCGTCTTTTGACAGGCTACTCATCTAGAAATAGTTCTAAGAGAAGGCTTTTCACATTCTGCTGTCAATGGGATAATAATGTGGACAGCCCTCCGGCGAAACAGCTGTTACCAAATGTGCCTAACTGATAGTGACTTCAACAATCTTCCGGCAGGTGACACTGTTGACAAGCTTCTAAAAGAGTGGCAAACGGGAACTCTGGAAGGCGAAACAGATAAGCATGGTTCATACAGCTTCTCTGGCTTCTTGGGAGAATACAAGGTGACAGCCAAGTATGGCAACAAGACAGCAGATTCAACATTCTCTCTCAGTCAAGGCGAGGAAACCAAGATTTTTAACATTCAATTGTAACAGCATGCAGGAGTGACTTATGAGGAAATTATAGCAAAAAAAGCATCTATTTACCCAGTTGACAGCATAGTAAATTGGTACAGTTGTGCAGTATAATGATATTTATTATAATGAAAGAAAATAAGATTTCACCCATGAATGAATGCATTATTAGTATACTAACATAAACCAGTAGATTAGACAAGTTAATTGATACAATATGTCTGGGATGGTCTTTCTTTGTGACCAACTAGACTCAAGCCTTTCTTTGTTACCTTTATGATGATACAACACTTACTATAAAATGGTAAAATTTAGCGACAAGCTCAAACAAAAATAAAATTTTGCAAGTGCAACGGTAGCAAGATTAGTTCCCGCCCGTTTCTCAATGAAATATTCTCTGAACGTATGTGTTGTCCGGTATTTTAGACATGGAAACATTATTGGCAGAGTCTCAAACCCATCTCTTTATTATTAGTTGTATTAAATTCAGATAGCAGACTGAGGAAGTGAGAATTTGCAAACGTTCTTAGCCCTGAGTTTTGCCACTTACGGGTTCTCATATTCATTTGGTATCAAAATGTGAGGTGCAGCCAACACAAATTAGGGGGTTTTGCCCCAAACACGCCATAAGCCTTCCACCCATTTAAGGAAACAGGAAATCAAATCACAAGAAAGGAATTCTTTTTCTTGAACATATCCTGCTTGCTGCTCTTTCTAGTTTCTAAGGGGAATGGGATGGGACCCCTCTGCCTTATTCCACGCATTTTGCACGGCAATCTATTTCTTTTTTGTAAGGGAAAAACAGAAAGCAAAATTGGAGCTGATGTAAGTAAAAGAGAAAAATATATGCCTTTATGACCATAAAAATAGGCAGTATTTCATCAGAGTCACAGCAGAGCATCCAACCATCCGCGCAAGTTGATCGATGAAAGGAGAAACGTGGAGTTACCTAACCTAGTGTAGACGTAGTGCAGTTTCCAGAAAAAATTTTTGCCCGAAAAGTCGAAAACTAAACTAGGATGAGTTAGTTACAAGCGCACACTCTTGATAAACTATACATTTTATGGCAAATCAAAAAGAATGATAAAAGCAGTGTACAACAAAATACAAAACCCAGAAACAAACAAAAGACAGGTTAAGCAAATCAGTGTTGAACGGAATTCCCTAATACATTTCAAACAACTGTCAAGAATGATAATTAATAATTAATAATAATAATAACAACAAAGTAAAAACGTGGAAATGTCTTTTGTTTCAGTCCCATTAACATCTCTCGTAGCATTAACATGTCACATTACTAATCACAGAGCTATTTATAATTGTCGCCCTCTACCGTCCACCTTCATTACAATATACTATTTTCAAACCCCCAGACTCTCTCTCTCTCTCTCTCTCTGAGCTGTAAAATCCCTACGTTGTGGAATAGACATATAAACCCAACTACTATACTGTGTAGGGCTGCAAAGCAGAAAACATGAAAAACTATCTATTCATTTTGTTCTTGGGACTGTCCCTCTGCATCGGATCTCCATTAGCTGCTTATGGTATTCTCTTGTTTATGGGATCTTCATTTTCGTGTACTGTGCACATAAATAATTTGCTAACTCGGCTTCGTTTTCTCTTTTGGCAGATGGACCCATATACGACCACTCTGCCTACACTCAGGTAAGTCTGCACAGCATAATTCTTGCTAGACAAGATTTTTAACCCATTTTACCATCTAATACCAAACAAGTCATTGTTATTGTTTATGCTTCTTTCATCTTTTTATCAGTGCAAATCATCTCCAGAGGATCCGCTCTACAATGGTGGGATCATCAAGAATCAAGCTCAACAAACGTTACAAATCTACAGTAACCTCAGTGTCTGCGCAACTGCCATTAATTCCCCTGCTTTTGTTTTGTACAATCTCACTGGAAACACCATTTACGCATTTTCCAGTTAAGTTCATCAAACTCAAACATCAGTGAGATTTTCTTTTCATACAGTTGAAACAGTTAAAGTTGCATCAATGCAGTAAGTACTAATCAGATATTCAAATCCTGTCACACTCACACACGTTGGTGATCAACAGGTTGGGTTACGGTAGAAACTGCAGATTCAGCTTCGATAAAGGCGCTCTTGACAACAGATAATAACACTTATAATAGTATCGGGACTGTTAACGCCAGGCGTGGCTGCTGGTCATTCCTGAAAGGTGGATTCATTCTTGAATCACCATCAAACTATGCTCTCATATATTTTCAGGTACATTAGTCTGTCATATAAAATATATCGCTGTAACTGAAAATCTGCACAAAATAATGGATCTTTTGGCATCTATTCCTCACGTTATGCAGAATTTCAATGGCGGACAGATCAATATAACTCTATCCAGCACTTCTCTGCAACCATTCACTGATCCGGAATGGAGAATAAACCAACAAGCTATCATAAACAATGTAACTACCTACATTATTTACGGGGTTTGAGTGTAGGAAATTCAGAAACTGATGTGAAATATTTTTCGCATGCACTGATCACATTCATAATTTTTGAAAAAACCAGGAACGAAAACGAATGGTCACATTACATGTATCAGATTATGATGGCAACAGGCTGCAAGGAGCTAAACTCGTGGTAGAGCAAGTCTCCAGAGATTTTCCTTTCGGGTCTGCTATAGCAAAGACAATTTTAGGAAATTTGCCATATCAGGTAATCACTAAAATTCAAGACTGAAAGATCCTCTAGGCTTCTTTTGCTAACAATTTTCTTGGCAGAATTGGTTTGTTGAGCGGTTCAATGCTGCAGTGTTCGAAAATGAACTGAAATGGTACTCAACAGAACCTCAACAGGGGATAGTCAACTATACAATACCAGATCAAATGCTAGAATTTGTTAGAAGGAACCAGATCATAGCCAGAGGACATAACATTTTCTGGGAGGATCCAAAGTATAACCCTTCATGGGTTCTTAATCTAACAGGTCCAGAGCTTCACACTGCCGTCAAATTAAGGATTCAAAGCTTAATGCACCATTACAAGAATGAGTTCATACATTGGGATGTCAGCAATGAAATGCTTCACTTCAATTTCTATGAGCAAAGACTTGGTGCCAATGCTAGTCTGCAATTTTTTGAAGCAGCCCAAAAATCAGACCCCCTTGCAAGGTTGTTTATGAACGAATTCAACGTGTTGGAGACTTGTAATGATCAGGATTCGACAGTCGACGCTTACATTTCAAGGTTAGAACAACTTGGAAAAGCTGGAGTGTCAATGGATGGAATTGGCCTTGAGGGCCACTTTAATGTACCAAACCCTCCTCTAATCAGAGCCGTGATAGACAAATTGGCTACCCTCGGACTTCCCATTTGGCTCACAGAGGTGGATATCAGCAATACACTAGATCAAGAAACACAGGTCAGAAAACTAACAACCACCGCCTTTATACTAAAATTGACACATAAAACTGGCCAGACTCTGGATTTGAATCAGAGGTGAATCATTTTTGTTATTAATTTGCAGGCCAGATACCTGGATACAGTGTTGAGAGAGAGCTTTTCTCACCCTTCAATTAATGGAATTATGCTTTGGACAGCATTACATCCTCATGGATGCTATCAGATGTGCCTAACTGACAACAACTTTCAAAACCTTCCGGCTGGTAATGTTGTTGACAACCTCTTGAAGGAGTGGCAAACTGGGATGGTGGAAGGACAGACAGATGACCATGGTTCGTTTAGCTTTGATGGATTTCTAGGTGAATACAAGGTGACTGTCAACTATGGAAACAGAACAGCCAATTCATCATTCTCACTTTGCCAAGATGATGAAACAAAACATCGGAATATTAAGTTGTAGGAACAAACTTATTGGGTTTAGCAGATGAAACAAAACATTGGAATATAAAGCATAATGCTTTTTATTAAGTTCAGCAAATGAAGAAACATAGAACACCATTGATGCTCAGATCAATAAGCAAATAAAAATCTAAAACAAGCATTGGAGGCATCGTGAAATGACAATACTAGCGAAATAAAAAGAATAGGATATACAAAAACGAATACTTTTTCTTTTGGCAGAACAATTCAATTACAAGGTTCTCTATCAATAATGCAACCAACTAAATAGATATTTCTAGTTTATTCAATGATGATTGCACCTACTTGGGAGATTTTGATGTTTTATCTTTTTTTCTCCTTGAGGAATCCAACAGGGGAGTGATGTATTGTTCTCATTTAGCACCACTCCTACAGAAATTGGAGTTGCCAGAGCCACCACTCCAATACTAATATCTACTCACAGCTATAACTAACCAAAACAGCGGCAGCATATCTAATGAGCTAGTGAAACTGAAATACAGAAACTATGCTGGGAACTAATATACAGAAATACTTGGGGCATTTGTCATCCATGAACTGCAGTTCCAACAATCAAACCCTGAGTTGCAAGAGAGTAAATGGAAGCTAGTATTGCTTTGAGACTTAATGAATTTTTTTACTTTGCCAACAATAACTGGTAATCAGCCTGAAACATCACCCAATACAAGAAAAAAAGACTTATAGATTAGAAACAGCCAAAACTGCAAAACAGGGACATGCACTAGAACTTGTAATACCTGCACGCCGCCTTCCAATGTACATCATGGTTTTGTTAACCAATGGCAACTCTGCTGTGTCCCTGTGTGCCGTTAATAACTTCAGGCTGCATGATTCTCACACAGATTAAACTTCCGAAAGCAAATGATAATACACAATAACAGTATACACAGGGAAGAGTATTCTCAAACAGAGTACCTATGTCACATGGTCACCACCAAGAATAGACAGCCAAGTTAACTAACTTGCTAAACAAGAACGGTCCCCGTTTTTAACCAAATTGTGAAAGCCCAATCAATACTGATGGTCCTCAGGCCGAAAAAGACAACTATGCGTCTTAATAGAATGAAGTTCCCCGCTCCACTTCCAGAAAACCCCACAAAAGGAATCCATCCAAATAATTTGTGTGCATCTAATATATTTTTTTAATTAAAATTTTCAAAGGGATCAGCAATGTGTTAAGTTAATTCAATTAGAAGCATAAAGAAGTTCAGAAAGATTTTAGTCCCTAACAATTTTTTTCCTAAATATCTCACTTATTGTAATAGAAAAAAATCGCGAGCTGAAGTCACCGGTCGTGTGCAAAATGCCAGGGATCTAATTATTCAGCAATAACTAAGTGATACTGGAAAGCAAGAAGAAGTCTAAAGCACTTTCCCTATAAATGATTTGAAGCCTTATAATAGTTATTCCCATGGGCATAACATCCAAAACTCCAGTGCAATAACAATCTCTATGTTTTGTGGCTTTAGTTGGTAGGAGAAAGCCTATCATGGTTACACTATGGTGTTATCTCCAACTACCATGAACAAGACAAAGCAAGATCTGCTCTAAGAAAACTTGCGATACAAATTGAAGGCACACAAGCTCCCATTCAATTTTAATAACTTCAGTGTACATCAAAATAATCTGATATATTAATCATTGATATGGAAATTCAGTTGCTCTTCCCTCTACACATGCCATAAGAAGATCCATCATTTGCCTGACTAATAACTGGGCTTGCTTCACAATAACTAAATGCAACTCAATAAATTTGCACCAGCTTGTGAAATTTCACATTACTGCAACTAAAGTAATTTGACAGCAAAGAATTTCCAAGAGTACAACTTGCATTTCAAAAAGGAAAAGAGAAAAGAAAGATTCCATAATACTAGTGTTCATGCCATAATTAGAAAGAACCCCTCTCTCTTTCTCTGCAAATGATTCCTTCGTTCAACTTGGGTTGGTGTAATTTCCGAACTTACAAATTAACTAAGTAAATAGGCAACTAATTTTCAATTTCCTTTCCTTTCTTTTGAGTTAAGATTGAATAATTGTACATCTACCATTACCATCGGAAAAAGGTGGCTAATAGAAAATTAGAAATCCACAAAACGTTAACAACCAATTACCTGGTGTAAGGTAGTGGGCAGAAGATGATGATGTAGTCAGCGCCGGCACAGGTGAACGTGCTGGTCTTATCATCGTAGGCATAGCTGTAGGAGCGTGGGCATGCATGCTTGAAGAACAGCGAGTAGGCAGAAGGATGACAAGTGTCCGGTGTATTGTATGCCTCACTGCAGCAGTAGGCCGGATCACCAAACGCCTCGCACGCGCTCTTGCACGCGACGCCTTCTCTCCGGCTACCATTCGCATTGAAGACACTCAGCTCCCTCGGGCAGGCACCATTCAGATCGATCAAGCACCCCGTGGCGCTGCATCCTCCTCTGGTACCCCCCTTGGCCACAATCAACATCGGCATGTTATACCCATCAACAAGGCTGACGTCATAAAAGTCCAGGCCCTGGTCCCCATTGAGAGTAAATTCCGCAAGCGTTGCGGGTGGTATTGCGCCGGCTCCAGCACACTCCACCTTTCCAGAGGCACAATCAGCAGTGGCACAAGTGAATTTCCCAGTGGCGGGGTCACCGGAACAGTGGGTCCGTCCCCAAATCCTACCTGACCAGGACCTGGGTACTCTCAGAGTCCTCGATTTGCCACTCTTGAGAACGAACCCCGTAGGATTGAGTACTGGTCTGTCGGCGCCGGTTAGTATTCCGGGCCAAACTGTGTGGCGGCACTTATTCACTATCTTAAATGTGGTTGACTGCACCCCTAGTTTCAATAACAATCAAGTAAAATGTAAATAAAAACCACAAATTTATAAAGAAACATTAGCAGAAAATAAGTGGGGTTTCCGCATGATTCTGTACCTGATAAGAGAGAAAAAGTGCAAAGGAGAAGCAAGAGAAAGGAGGCAGAGAAGAGAAGGCGGATCATTTGGAGAGCACAGTAATAAAGAGTAGAAAAACACAGAAGACAAGTTGCAGCCTGCAGGTCTTGTAGAATTTGCCAACAAAAAATCGAAACAAAGAAAGAAAAAGGTGGTGGTACCGCGGATGAGAAGAGGGAAAAGGAAAGTGCAGAATTCAGGAAAAGGTTAATTTTTCAAAAGTCCTCAACCTTTTAATTAAGAATCAGTTAGGTACCCAATTATTTTTTTCACTCTCCTAGGTCCCCAACCTTTCATAATTAGCACAATATGTCATTTTTGTCACTATTCTGTCAATTTTTCAAAAAAATGACCATTTTACTCTTAAATTTTAAAAATAAAATATTTAAAAATAATAAAAAATCAAAAAAAGAACCCCCCTCTTACAAGACCAGCAGCCACAAATGGCCGCCGTAGCTATTTTCGGCGGCCAAAAAGGCCTGCAGCGAATTGGGGGGGTTCACCCCCAGTTTTGCTGCCAGAAAACGGTAGCACTTTTGTTTCGTTTTCTGGAAGCAAAACCAAGGGGGTGAATCACCTCATTCGATGCTTGAAATGGCAGCATTTTGCTATTGTCGACTTGTTGGGGACCTGTTGTGAAATTTACCCTTCAGGAAATGAAGGTAAGTGGTTTTGGTATCTCTCTCTCTATTTTTTTTTTTTCCCTTTAAGTAACACTAGTTTCCCTCGGGTGACTTGTTTAGGTATGGCTGAAAGTATGTGTACATACGTGGCAGGAGAGTTCTCAATAATCTCCTGTGACATTAGCGTCTTAGTGTCTGACAGCATGAATATCATCAAACGTTTGACGGGAAATCATTTTTATTAGTTTTGTTGGGTGTATATATCTTTTTGCACTACCTAGATTTGAAATTTTATGAACTAAAACACTCGATAAAAGAGGTGACAAAGACAATTAGAATTACTCTTTTCTTTTTAAGATGGTCTCTTAAACCCTTGATCAAAGGTTCAATTCTCCATACCTATAATCTCCTTGTAATATTAAAAAAAAACAACCTTTCAATCGAAAATTCTAAATGAAACGATGTAGAAGTTGATGGTCTATGGTTCACAATTTGCAATCTTTTGGAAGCTGATGTAGGATTGCAAAACTAAATCGTTTCATGCATTATTTTCATCTAGAATCACCGCATCAGCTTAATGGTTGGTAAGGCGAGTGAAGATCTCCTATTTGTAATTTAAATTTTAGTTCAAACAATTCTTATTTTCATTGCTACAATTTTGGGAGCAAAATCATTTTCTTTTTGTTTTTCTTAGGGGAGAACATATTTCTTATTGGAGTTTTCACCTTAGTCGAGTTAAATCCTCCTCGCCCTACTCCCTATTTATATATATTTTTTTTAATTTAAAAAAGATTGAAGATGATCATGTTATAAATGAAATATTTAAGAAAACATTGAATAAATGAGTAAAGAATGATTGATAAAAATTTTGTGTATTGCAAGTTGACCCAACATTGTATTTAATTATATTATTTATTAGTTGATGACCATAATAGGTTATAAGTTATTTAAATTGTATTTATAAGTTATCATTTTCCCTCTCATTATTTTGAAATTTTTATAGACCAACTCACCCGACAACTAAGAAGACAAGGGAAAATAATAACATTACTCGCTTTTCATGAATAATCCTACCTTCTCTTACTTGTTTACTTATCTGGTGAGTTGGTGAAGATGTATGTATCTTTTTGTCTCACATTTCTTGGAGTATATATGTCTTTTTGCTCCACACTTACTTTAAAATTTGTATAGACAATCACTTGACAATAAAGGCTATGAGAGAAAATTGCATTATCCATTTCCCTTATTATCATTATTATCCATAAATGAATGGGGATGTGATTCTCCTACAGGCTACATGCATCATAGAAAGCCCATAAAGCCCACTTAGAACCTACTCAGAAGATATCATTATTGGGCCAATTGCATATCTGGTAAATAAAAGTTGGTATATTTCAGGAATTGGAAAATGTTATCATTTTGCCCCCCATCACATTCATGATTTACCATAAATAACGCCCTCCCTAATTAGGGCCCCTATAATCCACAAATGCATCATAATGCTTTTTAACCAATAATATTCATGATTTCAATTTAATTATGGTGCATGCATAATTTTAGTTGACCTCCATTCACTAGGGGACCTACTCTCCAATGTTTCTCATTTCACAGCATGTAAAAGGAAAAAAGTCTTCTTTATTATTCAAAAATCAGTAAAAGTCTCATGCATGCACAGTTTTTTGTCTCCATAACCCATGATTTTTTATTCTTCTTTTTTTTTTTCCCAATAATTTGGTTTTGAAACAAATATATGTTACAAGGCATCCAATGGGGAATTATGGACAATCAGATGCAAATCCATGCTAAGAATGTATTTTGAATTAATTAATTGTGCATGTGTTAATTTAACTTAATTATTCATATATATTGGTAATTACATATGATGATGATAATTAGCATGAATTATGTTCTTCCATGTCTTCTTGTTAATTATTATAAGGCTTGGCCACAACCTAGTAATTATAATCAATAATCACGATTATCACTAGATCTAAGAGACCCGAATTTGATATTTGAAAGCGTAATTAAGAATAAAACAAAAGTAGTAAATTAAGGGGACAAAATAAATATTGAGGGTATGTTTACGGTCCCAGAGAGTGGAAAGCGTGACATAAACAAGGAGAAGCCAATGAGTGTCTCTAAATCCCATAACTATGCTGTTCTGCACGCAACAACCCCTTTTGCTCCAGTAATTAATTAGGCTCCACAAAAATAATAATTACCATCCTGACTTCTAATCTAATTTACTAAACCAAAATCGTCGTTTTTTGTGATAATAATTTCTTTCATCTTACCTCTGGGTAATTAGGCATGGATGCAAGGTAATTCATAACTACTTCCCTTTAGATTTTCAAATCCAAGTGAAGACAAAGGCATAAAAATTTCAACAAAAAGTAATTAACCCGACAGTAGACATTTTCATTTTCATTTGTTTGTCTATAAAATATACTAGAACTATAATTATGCTATTGTTAAATAAAAATTTTACACAGTTATACTTAATATAATCTTATTTTCCCACACATTACATCACAATTCAATGATGACACACATAGACTGTGTATTTTATGTAAAAGTACGTTGAATAATTTAAAAAACAAAAAAATAAATAAAAAAATACTACACCGGCATTGATATTATTATAGCAATAATAATAATAATTGAAAAGGCCAGAGGGAGGAAATTAGATGACTGACAGTATTATTGCATATTGAGGCTAGCTGTCTTGGTTTCAAGTATTTCTTACCGATTCTCAAACCTTTTATATATGACAATAATAATATATAATAATCAGTTAAACAAGAGATTAATTTACAAGAATCATTGAAGAAAGGGACAAAGGGTTGTGTGCGTGTGTGTGTGTGTGTGTGTGAGAGAGAGAGAGAGAGAGAGTTATCGAGCGTCCCAAGTAGTAAATCCCTGCAAACTATGAGTTTCAAGAATTTTTGGCTCACTAAACATAAACATTTTCATTGTGATTAAAATTAAAGAAAAAGAAAAAGCTTCAACTTTCTATATAATTATACATATATAGTGATAAAGCCACCACGCCCGTTTTGGGTGCAATAATGTGGTCTACTTTCTTATAATTCTCACCTTTCATTTTTCTCTTCTTTCCAAATTCTCTGTCTCCCCTCGACAGTCTTATTACTCTCAATAGTAGTAAATGTTCATATACCGTACAGCTTGGCGTGATATTCCATTTCTTTTGTCACTCACTTTCAACTTTTAATTTACGCAGTTGGCCCTATGTTCTAATTTTGATACCCGGCTCATTCTATTTTACAATCTTTTTTCTCTATTAGTTACGTATAAGTCAGCGTATAATAATGTTTTAACTTTTCAAAAATCCTGATATTATTTTTAGTTTTCACAAGTCAGGTCTCCACAATTTGTGAATAACACTTGGAAACCTCCCGATCCGGTCGCAGTCACAATTAGGGTTCCGTTCCACCACTGTTGCACACCCTTCATATATACCAGTAGCCCTACGGTTTGTGAAGTTGATGAAGATGGTGGGCGTGCCAATTGTTGCGAACTCATCAAAAGCAAAGGATGGTTGAAAGGGGTCGCCAATTGCCGGGTGGCAGCGTGGTGGTTTTGTGACCTATGAATGTGAGACTTGGAACTCGTCAGAGTTGCGAGTCGTTAGATTTGAGACCTCGTCAGAGATGAATTGCAACTCTTAGACTATTGTGACTACTTTATCTTTTAAAAATGAAAACATGTATATACTTCTTTTATGAAAAGTGTCAAAAGTTTTATTCGTATTTGTATATAGTCCCCTTTTTTCTTACTCGTATAGACTAAAAATATAAATTGCTTGTCCAGCAAAAAGACACGTGAAAATGAACATCAAAACAACACGAGGACGAGACAGACTTTAGAAGAGAAAAATTAGTTATTAGTTTTTGTACCCCCTCCATCCTACAAAAATAGTTCGATAGTTATTTTCATAACTATCTTTTTAAGATGAATACATAGAAATAATATTACAAAACTATGGGGTATTACATTTGCAATGGAAGTAGAGGATCCGCACGAGCACACGATTGTTTAAAAAATTAAGCTGGGAAACCAAAATATGTAATCAAGGGACATAATAATTTAATAGTCCTAATCCCTAAAGGTGTGTTCTCAATAATCTCCTTGCATATAAGCCAAACGAATGACAAGAGATATTTTCGCATAATTTATTAGGCATGAAAAACAATTATGTTGGCCATTTTGCGCACATTTCAAATTCATTCTCTCCTCTCTGTAACTGTACCTTTCACTCCACAGCCTTTACGGTCCTTATTCAGGCAAACCCCAATATCTTGTATGCATACCTTGTTTCTCAAACTCTCTATATAAACAAACAGAAGAGTTGCCATTAGCTTAAATTTCTATCAATTCTTTAATATATCCGTTGCATTGAGGAGTGGTGAAAGAAAGGGGAGGGAGAGGAAAAAATGGCATCCTCGGACAAGGTGGTGACGGAGAGTGTGATAGTAAGAAACTATGTTGAAATGGAGACTGAAGGGAAGTGTAAAGATATTAAGTCAAAAGTGTCGAGCTTCTTTTGGCATGGTGGCTCTGTTTATGATGCCTGGTTTAGCTGTGCTTCAAATCAGGTACCAGTACTGTCTCTGTCCGTCCTGGCTTGCTGTCTTGGATAACTCCTCATCCAGTCCTTGCATGGGTTAATTAATTAATTTAAGTTGATTGTATTGTTTTCAGGTGGCTCAAGTGCTTCTCACCTTGCCTTACTCATTTTCTCAGCTGGGAATGGTGTCCGGAGTTGCATTTCAGCTGTTTTATGGTTTGATGGGCAGTTGGACGGCTTATATAATAAGTGTTCTCTACGTTGAGTACAGAAGCAGAAAAGAAAGAGAGAAAGTTGATTTCAGAAATCATGTTATTCAGGTCAGCTTTTCATTCTAACACCAAATTAAACATCACTAGTAGTAGCCGAATTAGCAAGCCCATCAAAATCTTAATTCTGAATACCAGTCAAACATATCTATACAACGCATTCTGTTTTTGTCTCTGCATTGATGATTTCTGATATGATACAGTGGTTTGAAGTTCTTGACGGGCTTCTTGGGAAACACTGGAGAAACGTAGGTTTGGCGTTTAATTGTACTTTTCTTGTATTTGGCTCCGTGATTCAACTCATAGCTTGTGCAAGGTAATTAACACAAATAATATTATATATATTAAAAACATTTAATTAACTAGGAAGAGTGCATTAATTAACTTGTGATGGATGCAGCAACATATACTACATAAATGACAAATTGGACAAAAGAAGTTGGACGTACATCTTCGGAGCCTGCTGCGCCGCTACCGTATTCATCCCTTCTTTCCACAACTACCGAATATGGTCCTTCCTTGGCTTGTTAATGACCACCTACACCGCCTGGTACCTCACTATTGCATCCCTTCTCCGCGGACAGGTACTAATTAAGTATTACTCTGTAATTTCTTTCAACTCATGATCATGTTTTCTTTTCTATGTATGTCCATTCAAGTAGCTCAGCCTCGGATATTAATACATATATATATATAATTTCCTTCTTGTGTTAATGTTGAAGGTGGAGGGCGTGATGCACTCAGGTCCAACCAAGTTGGTGCTGTATTTCACCGGGGCCACTAACATTCTCTACACATTTGGGGGACATGCCGTTACAGTGTATTAATTTCCACATTTGGTGCTGTATTTAATTCTGTTTTCTTCTTCAAGTATATAACTCTTTTTTTTTTCTCCAATCAGGCAATCACTTTGCTTTATTATTATGCAGTGAGATGGAAATAGTGAATATAATTTACAGATTTTGGGCTTAATAATATAATAATAATTGAGAAAAAGCAACTACACTAGTGTTAATTATTGAATATCTGATGCATAATTTAGCATGATGGATGAGTTGAATGTTGAAATTTTTAATAATTAGTGTCTACTGTTGGACATGGACAGAGAGATAATGCATGCGATGTGGAAGCCAGAAAAGTTCAAGGCCATTTACTTACTGGCAACCCTCTATGTGTTGACACTGACGCTTCCATCAGCAGCAGCAGTGTATTGGGCATTCGGAGATTTGCTCCTTAATCACTCCAATGCGTTCTCTCTTCTCCCGAGATCACCCTTCAGGGACATGGCTGTGCTTTTGATGCTCATCCATCAGGCATATCTATATAATTAGGCTGTTTCCTTTGATTAATCTGCTCATCATGCAAGTTTCTAACCTTATTGCTAATTAATGTGCAGTTTATAACGTTTGGATTTGCATGCACTCCCTTGTATTTTGTCTGGGAAAAGGCTATAGGGATGCATGAGTGCAAGAGTTTGTGCAAGCGTGCTGCCGCAAGGTTGCCAGTCGTTATACCCATATGGTTTTTGGCCATTGTCTTTCCATTCTTTGGTCCCATCAACTCCACCGTCGGCTCCCTCCTTGTTAGCTTCACTGTCTACATCATCCCGGCTTTGGCTCACATTTTCACCTTCCGATCACCTGCTGCTCGAGAGGTATCCCCACCCTAGCCCCTCTCTTATTCTTATTACATTTCATTTCATATATATATATAACTTTGTGCATATGGTGCCCAACTACATTTATATGACTCGATAATATAATTGGTAAGAGTAAATTGCTCCCATCTATTACCCTCAACATTTGGCAAATTTCATCGATTTAAATGGACCGTGTCAATTTTTCAAAGGTTGCAAGTGTACTGGCTCAGATATGAAAGTTGGGAACAAAAGTGTAAATAGATGCAAAGGTTGGACACCTCTGGTGCAAGTTACCCAATTTGTGATTATTATTCCCTTCCCCGTACTAGTATTTCTTTTCTCATTGGATGGTCAATAGGAAGCCCAGGCCCCAAAGTAAAGATTAAAGAATATTTTTGATGGTGGCGAGGGGCAAGGACGGACATCTTTCCTTGTGTCCTTTACATGAATATATACATATGGCAGGCACGCAAGGACGAGATTCCCGCTGTGCAGATTACTAAATTAATTTTTTATTATACTAATTCTAATATACCTACATATTAATCAATAATAAAAAATAATTAAAGTAAAATACTAAATAAATTAAATAATATATTAGGAAATACTATATTATTAAATTGTACATTTTCAATAATAGTAAGAGTATGTTTGATTACCAACAATTTTTCATGAAAAATGAGTTTTTCCATCTAAATTCCTACTTTTATAGTGTTTGATTGACATTTTTTCTTAGGAAATCATTTTCTCACTTTTGGTCACGTAACCACATTTTCCTTAAAAACAAGCAAAATATTTTCCTATGAGGGTGTAAGTTTTTTGTTTTCTAGGTAATTCATATTTTTTATCGGGAATTTCCCTTTTAGTCAAACGCTTTGCAATTTATTTTCTATAAAATTCAATTACAGGTAATTCAATTGACAAGAGTAAATTCCATGCTTGCAATCAAACGCACTCTAAATGATGTTTTCTAAATCTATATGAAAAATGAAAAGGGAATATCTTTGTGGGAAGGGAGTATGCATATGGGGGATTCTCTTACAATTTATTGCTATCTTTTTGTACACGATAATGCAATATGTTAACTAGCCTATATTGATATGTGTGTTGATGCAGAATGCGGTGAATCAACCATCTAACTACTTTGGGAGATGGGTTGGAACATATATTATCAACATCTTCATCGTAGTGTGGGTGCTGATAGTTGGGTTCGGATTCGGTGGATGGGCTAGCATGGTCAACTTTATACACCAGATCGACACATTTGGACTCTTCACCAAGTGCTACCAGTGCCCTCCACCATCGCTATCACCACATACCGCTCCTCCAACTGCCAATCTAACTACTCCCCACAGCCCTTGACTCATTTATCTCTTCATGGATGCAAAACAAGAAATTTAACATCATCCATGCGTCTATGATACAATGTGGTGAAGCCATCCACTTATCATTTCTCCAACCAATTATATATGAGTTCAATTTTGTTTCCCCTCAATTTGGTCACGCTATGTAGGGAAGTTGGCAATTACCTGAGGAAAATCAGTGACGATATATTCTTTTATTAACTGCATCATCATCCCTAATCTTGAATGCATCCTTATTTTGTGCTAGAAAACAAGATTGTGGCGCAATTCCAGAGATTCAGTTGACCAAAATTTCACAAGTTCTTTTCGATCCCGATCACAAGAAATTTCAGTCATGAAAACCAAACCAGAAAAGACACGGGAAAATCATTATCGAGACGACACGGTCAAAACAACATTAACCGTCAAATTTTGGTAAAAGCTACAAAAAATCATCCACCCTTGGATGGAATTGGATCGATTTCGATTGATTTTGGTATCTGTACGTCTGGCCACGAACCAATCCAATCCCAAACTTTTTATCAGCAGGGAAAAAAAAGTTAAAGAAAAAAGAAAAGCACTTTCTTCCACAAAGATATTCAAATCAATTCAAGGTTGAAATGGGGGTCCATAAAAATCACCCCCCATTACCATTACAGCACAGGGAGGAGAATACCAACAATTCAACAGGCTAAGGTTTCAGAGTTGGGGTAATACTTCATTCATTAAAATAGAAACATGTATAGACCATACACATGTATACATTTTATGAAAACAGAAACAAAAGCCGAGCTCAATTTCATCAGACAACCAGTGCATAAAATTAACATAAGATAAGAAACACTAAACTAGTAAATTGATAGATAAGGTGACCATATATGACAATGAACACCCACAAAATCCTTAAAGAAAACAGAAATAAATGTTACTACATGGTGCACCATTTCATTTCATTAACCTAAGACCATAAAAAGATAGACTCAAAAGCAGAACTCGGAATAACAGACAGAAGAAAGCCTTGCAATTCAACGGTTAGAGTTGGGGCATTCTCGGGCAAAATGGCCATCTTCTCCACAGTTGTAGCAGCCGCCTCCTCCGCCTCCGCCTCCGCCGCCGCCGCCGCCCCCGCCATACCTGCCTCCGCCTCCACCTCCACCACCCTGTGGACACTCCCTAGCCATATGCCCAGTCTCACCACACTTGAAACAGCCACTTCCCCCGCCACCGTAACCACCACCCCCACCGCCGTATCCTCCACCGCCATAGCTACCTCCACGGCTACCTCCTCTGCTTCCTCCGCCACCTTCGTTATACCCGTACCCACCGCCGCCACCGTTATACCCATATCCACCGCCACCACCTCTACGGCCCCCGCCGCCACCTCCCCCGCCGCCGCCGCCGCCCCCGTAACCGCGGGTGCTTCCCTGAACAGGAGCCCCACCGGGACCGGTCACGTTAGCAGCCTTGGCACGGCCATCGCTGCCGTACTCCACCTCGAACTCAACGGTCTCACCATCACCGAGGCTGCGAAAGCCTTCAGACTTGATCGCAGACTGATGAACGAACAGATCCTCGCTGCCATCATCAGGAGTGATGAATCCAAACCCTTTTTGATCGTTGAACCATTTCACAGAACCTGTTTTCACACCACCGCTGCCGTTTTCACCCTCTTCTGCCATTTTTTTCTGAAACCCTAAAATCCGATCTTCTATTTTTTCCTCTCTCGCCCCTTCACTATTTTGTGAGTACTTCAGATATTTTGTGGGCAAACGAAGGGATATATATGAATGGAACGTAGTGCCACGTAAGCGGATTTCATTTTGGAATCAACTATTTGCAATTTCTTTGTGGGGTCCAGGGTTTTCTTTTTTTCGTATACTCCTCTGGGAATCAATGCGACGGCTGGTATTTCTGGAGGAAATCCGACGGTTTAGAGTTGTTAACGACTTTTCGTTGACCATAAAGTGGGATGCATTTATCGGAAATGATATAAAATCAAATGTATAATATCATAAATAATATCAGACGTTTGCGTAACGTCCATATGATCGACTGCAGATCAAATTAACCTATAGAATTGACACTCAAACATTTAACGCCATCTATAAAGTTGTATATTTCTATCATTCGTTGATAATGAAAATGTTTAAATACAATTCGTTAATTCTGTGAATACAATTGTAATAACTTTCAACTATTTGTTGATTCATTAAAATACCGAATAATTGGAATAATTGAGAAATATCTTAATATTATGATTTCATAATCAAATCCACATCTTCCTATTATATAAACAACTGACTTAAATAAAAAAATAAACCCTAACACAGTACTAATTGGCTAATTTGAAACAACAAAAACATGGGCATTTTGGAATATTCCTCCATTATTCTCTTGGGGGTCGAGAAGATCCGCCCTCGAATCTTTATATAGAATTTTGTCCCTTAAGTCACTCGCTGGTCATCTCCAACAGCTCCATCGTTGGATCTGCAATGCAACCATACTTTTTGTTAACAAGCCGATCTATCAACAGATCTAAACTGTATCATTCTTACGAATATATTACCAACTGATCCAAGCGGAAGCATAACGAACTAAAAAAAATTCTGCGAATACTCAAATTGTAAGATTGAATAATGTATGATTATAGGCACTTGTCAATCGTAATATTTTATTATCTTATCGTAGACTAAATAAATAGTTGTTATATTAAACTGGATATAAAACGTAATTACGTGATCTCAGGGAATAAAATATTTTATTTTACTTAATAACTATATTATAATAGATATTTTATAAATTTTAAAATCTTAATTATAAACTATGTATGAGAAACTATTTTATTTATTTTTTTGGGTGAATATATTAAAACATTCCAAAATATATAAATAATATCTGCACGATGAGAATAAAAAATTGCTAGATGATTACAAAATAAGTAACCTAATAAGCACTAAGTATAAATCACTCTAATTTTTTTTAAGGAATGTTTTCAAAACAGGTGATTATAATAAGATGATGAATTCGCTTATCTAAAATAAACTAATTTTGTTTGACAAATGATAAGGTTTTTGATAATTCGCAAGAATTACCTAAATTATATATAACCTTTATCTGATAAAAGTCTATTTAATAAAATAGTAAACTAATAAGATGTAACTCAAGTATACGGCAAAATAAATAAATTAAAATGGTTAAAAAAAAAGTAAACTATTACATAAATAATACCCACATTTACTTGATTTCGTTCCAGAATCCAAAAAGCTTTTAATTGATATTTTGCATTCGTAATTTAAGTTTTTGAATATAATCAAGTATATATGTATGAAGTCACCCATAAAATATAAATATATAGAAACTGATCCATATTTAGAATCAAAGTAATCAATTTTTAAATCATATATGTAGCGTGTTCCATATGTTTTAAAGATTTCTCTTTAAATATTGAATTTGAATTACTTAAACTATAATGTTATATTTTGACAAATTAAAATATTTAGTAAAAATGCCTGAAGAGAAAACAAAAGAATTAGGCCTCGACGTGTTTTGATTTGATCGTGGTTTTGAGAAAACCAAACTAAACTGAAAACTGATGGTTTTTTAAAAAGATAACGACTCAATTATTTTGTAATATTAAAACCAAACCAAACTAAAACCAAACAATTCAGTTTTGGTTTAGTTATAGTTATATAAAAAATATAAAATATAGTTCAATGATGTTATCGAAAACTAAAACCAAATAGTTATTCATTTTAATAAATATGGCCTTTTGAAAATTTAGAAAAACTGAACCAAACCGGATCAAACCGCTCAATTTTGGTTTAGTTCGGTTGGTTATGGTTATTTTGCCCAACCCTAAAAAAATTATAAAAAACGACATGAGATATTAAATCCAGATAAAAACTACATATAAAAATCAGCGAAACGGGGAGCACTTCTAATCTCAAATATTTTTCTATCCAAAAAATTAAATCTCATCCTTCAATCATCAATTCAAATAAAGCCAGATGATTATTACAAAACTTAGAGAAAAAATCTTGTCTCGAAGATGGAAGAAAGTAAGGGAAAATTGAAATCAGAATAACCAAATCTAATCAAATCAATTGAAATCACAATAGTAGAGATATAGATAACCACGAAAATTACCGTAATGAACCTAAAAAGTCTAAAATATCCGTCTAAAATACAGTTTTGGCTGAAAATTACAGTACAACTATACCGTCGACTACTCTCCTTATATAATATATATATATATAGATAGATTACCCCTTATTGTTCTTTTAAATCAATAATGTTGGTTGTATCAAAATAAAAATAATAATAATGTTGGTTGGTATGACAAGTTTTTTTTTCTTTCAAAACATGTATGTGAAGATCTCTTTACGTTCTCTAGCACATGTTTCTCAAAAAGGGGAAAAAATCATTTCTTACAAAGCTACATAAAACAAAGTTATTCACACATCAAACAAAAGTTTTTCACAAAGGTAAATTTTATTAGCAATGAAGTTGAACAGTATATCAAGTTATTTATTTATTTTTCCTTTTTGATATTGTAAAAGGATTGTAAAGAAGGACCAAGACTTTGAAACTTACTATGATACTATTAGACTACATGAGTCTTGATGTATATCAAGTTACTTCTCATTCCTCATATACTTTATTTATTATTTTTTTTGGGGGAAAGGATTCCTCGTATACTTGTTAAAAAGAGAAAAATAGAACATTTGCAAACTCATTATAATATTATAATATATATAAGGAAATTAGTCTGCGGTACCTTTGTAACGTATTTTTCCCGCCAAAATTATATAAGTGAAGGTCATTTTAGACTTTTACTTATATGTTAGGTAAATTATGCAGTAAACTGTATGTTAGATGTATATATATCTTATATTCTTAGGTATGCTAAAATATAATTTGATTTAGTATCATTCGGTGCAACGCACGGGTAAAAATTTAGTGAGTTTTAATGAGAAATAATAGAGAAAATGAGTGGAATTAAATATTGGAGATTTGTGTAATTTACACAGGTCTGATAAATACATAGATGTGATTAGTTTAACCAATTACTAGTAATTTCACCCGTGCATTGCACAGGATGATAATAACAGATGATATAAACAAATTAAGAAAATTAAATTGCATTGTATAAAAAAATTTAAACAATAGTATTTGATCATTTATGTGCGTGTAAAGGAAAACATTATAGGTACCGCTCGTAATACGATGTACTCGATAGAAGTTAAAATAAAGATTATTACTCCCTTCGTCCCATCAAATTATTCCCTTTTTATTTTTTCATAGATTAAGAAAAGTTAATTAATATTATTGGAAATGTACAATTTTGTGCATATTTGATTTAAGTTAAATATTAATTCATACTTAATCAAAATTAATCAATATTTGATTTAAGCTAAAGAAATAATGATAAAAATAATTGATTTAAGTTATCCATACTTAATTCAAGTTAGAGAAAGATTAATAAGAACCATTGATTTAACTATAAAATATCTTTTATATGAGAGGATATTTATAGAAAGCTAGAATTAAGAATCAATTATATCTTGTATTTAGGGTGTTTAAATTATGTTAGAGATAAGTGAATAGCATTTAAAGAAATTAGGTTTGTGAGACATTATATGTATATATATAAAGCTAGAAGTTTTAGGGTGTTTAAATTATATTAGAGATAAGTGAATAACATTTTAAGAAACTAGCTAATATATTCGTGCGTTGTACAGAAAACACATATACATTGCTAAAATAAACTAAAACAAATAATTAATTAAATGATAAAAAATAAAAGTGATATACGTTTATCAACCAGATCACTCGAACTAAAAATTAACTAAAAGAAAAATATGTGCAGCCGCTTCCAAAATTGATATTCTACGTTAATTAATCGACTGTTGGCAAATATATATATATATAGCTGCTTGTATACTTACTCGATTAGGCGACCTGAATGTTATTTTGATTATTCAAATACAAAAAGAAAGAGGTAATTACGAATTTGATTACTGCACTTACCCAGTTAGAAATAATTACGAATTTGATTGCTGCACTTACCCAATTAAACGCAAGGAAAGAGATAATTAAGAATTTGATTGATGCACTTACTTGGTTAATCGAAATCTAAAGCATCTCTAAAGGAAAAAAGTTCAGCTTTAACAACTGAAAGATGATTAAAAATTACTACGCAAAATTAAAAGACGTAATAGACAAAATTTTAAAAATTTGAAAAAAAAGATTAAGGTGGAGCAGATAAATAAATTATTAAAAATTACTATGCAAAATTAAAAAATTAACTTACCACTTAGTTAGTATTATCCGATTATTATTAGGGTGAAGGAAAATAAAAATAGAAAAATAAATGTTATAGGAGCGTCGTCAGCTTGACATCATCATGACATCAGATTCCTAATTTCCTTAGGATGCCAGTTTTAGGCGGAAAAAATTAACCCACCACTTAGTTAGTATTATAAATATATCGATTATTATTAGAGTGAAGGAAAATAAAAATAGAAAAATAAATGATATATGAGCGACATCAGCTTGACATCATCATGACATCAGATTCCTAATTCCCTTAGGATGCCAGTTTTAGGCAGGAAAAATTAATCCACCACTTATTTAATATTATAAATATATAGATTTGGTTTGTGAGACATTATATATAGAAAATTAAAAGTAAGAATAATAAGATTATAAATATAATACGAATTTGATTGCTAACTTACCTAGTTAAACGTAAGGAAAGAGATAATTAATAATTTGATTGATACACTTACTTGGTTAATCGAAATCTAAAGTATCTCTAAAAGTCAAAAGTTCAGTTTCAACAATTGAGAGATGATTAAAAATTACTATACAAAATTAAAAGATGTAATAAACAAAATTTTGAAAATTTGAAAAAAAAAAAGATTAAGGTGGAGTAGATAAATAGATTATTAAAAATTACTATGCAAACTTAAAAAATTAACCTACCACTTAGTTAGTATTATCCGATTATTATTAGGGTGAATTAAAATAAAAATAGAAAAATAAATTATATATGAGCGGCATCAGCTTGACATCATCATGACATCAGATTCCTAATTCTTTTGGGATGCCAATTTTAGGCGGGAAAAATTAACCCACTACTTAGTTAGTATTATAAATATATAGATTAGGTTTATGAGACATTATATATAGAAAGCTAAAAGTAAAAATAATAGAAATATTTTATTTAAGGTATTTGAATATTGAAGAGATAAGAGAAAAGAATCATAATAAATTAGGTATGTGAGACAATGAGTATAGAAAATGAAAATTAAGAATAAATTAATTATTCTATTTAGGGTGTTTGAATCTTGGATTGGATAATAAAAATATAATTATAAGAAATTAGGTGTGTGAAATGACATATATAGAAAGCAAGAATTGAGAATAAATTAATTCTTCTATTTAGAGTGCTTGCAAATTGGATTAGATTAAAAAATATAACTATAAGATGTTCCTTATGTAAGAGGATATGTATAGTAAGACAAATTTAAGAGCTTGTTTGATCCCCTTTATCCTGTCAATTAATAAATTTACCTACTATTAATTTGACATTTGATTTGACAAATGTTCAATTACAACCACATATTTCACACATTTTTACATTTCCAATACATATTCTACCGCTCTTATATTTATGAATTCCCCAAATAAATAGGATCAAACAAGCTCTAAGAATCAATTAAAGCTTCTATTCAGGGTGTTTAAATTTTGGTAGAGATAAGTGAATAGTAATTTAAGAAATTAATTATATCTTTTATTTAGAGTGCGTAAATTTTGTTAGAGATAAGTGAATAGCAATTTAATAAATTAATTCCCTTTAATCACGGAATTTAACGTTGATATAAATAAGAAAAATTAAATCATAATAAATAAGTCAAGTACATATAATTTGGTTAGTATATACAGTTACAATTAAGAATAAATGATTTAAGTTACCATTTTCTAAGATAAGTAATGTTAGGCAAAAGTATAATAAATAAAATTCAAATTAGGAACTTCTATTTACCAAGTAATAATCTATATCGTATATTCTATAATATTTAAAGAATATAAACAAACTGGTTTAATATTAAAGGAAATCGTTCATTTAAAATTAATTCAGCATAGGTTATTTGCTTATAATGAGGTATGATGGATATCAAACAATGTTGAAACAAAATCAAACTAAGTGTGCTGAACAAGAATACTCATATTCAATTGTGTATAATATGAGTGGATATATACAAATAAAGATTTTGTTCACAAAGAATCTAACATAAACTATACAAATCTGTGAATACAAATCGGGTTATATGTAAACAGATTTTGTATACAAATCTAAACAGAGTATAGGATCTCAAACGGGTTGTCCACAATAAAACACACATTACAAATCTAAAGAGGACCCCTTCTGGATGATTAAATGCCCTGATGATATCTGAAATAGAAAGATCCAAATATATCAGTAAAAATAAAAGAGAAAAATCAAATTTAAGCTTTACATTACATTATTGTACAAATCACATTAATTGATTTCAAGCATGTATAGACCAATTCATAGTGCACTACATGACAAATACAACAAACTAACTAAACAAAGAATTAAAGAGCAACGTATAAAAGTACCTGTTCATCCATCAATACCAACTCAATAATGTCAAGCTCTCCATTTTGACAAGGCACAGACCACTTTCTACACACACTTAGAAGGAAAGCTGCGTTCTTTGGAAGCTTAAATATCTATACACACAAATAAAAGGCACAATTACCGGATTCTCAATGCTAACATTCAAATATAAAAGGTACTTAAGCAATCAGGTTGAATTGTGAACTTACCAAGTTAGATTGGATATTCATTTGAGCATCAAACAAATAGTACGAGAATAGCTAAATAAAACCCGAAGGGATCTGCTGAACAAATGTTTAACTAAAATTAGTAAACCATAAAATCAGTTCCTAAATACAAAAACCGAAAGGTAGTACGGGAATAGCTAAATAAAACCCGGAGGGATTTGCTGACCAAATGTTTAACTAAAATTAGTAAACCATAGAATCAGTTCCTCAATACGAAAACTGAAAAGTCGATTATAATTCAAGAAAATTGACGAATTTATACACTGCATACAATACAAATCGATTATACTATTGATCAGTTGATAATTCATTAAAAACATATAAAATATTGATCGGTTGAGTGTTTAATTTAACATAAGAGTTTGGAGACAACATAAAAAAATCGTCAGAAGAGCAAGGTCAAAACGCCGACTTCAATGAATTCACGGAGCTGGTGAACTTCTAAGGCTGGTAAAGATTCAAATTAAGAGTTTGACTGAATTGTTTTAGCTTGAGAACTTGGATTCAATTTCGACTGCTTATGGTTGAACATATGATGGTGAAGTTGATAAAAATATAATATAAGGTATGAAATGGAAAGTTTGGCTGCAAATGGTAAAATGGCTATCCATGGTTAATTGATTAACTGTGACATCCCGAATTTCACTTCTCCATGCCTCATTTCATGTTGTGAAATGTAAAGTAGGAAATAAATTAAATTACGGGAAGACGAAGATAAGTCGAACTAGTTATAAATTACAATGTTATTAAAACGATTCCTATATTTTTAAGAAGGTAGTATTATATAGTTGTTTTGGACTAACTTAAATAGAACTAAAAGCTAAGGACCAAGTGAGCAAGAATAAAAGTTTTAATTGGAAAAAAAAGGGAAACAAGTAAAGTCGGTTATGCACTTGACCATTTGATATTTATATTATATTATATATATATATACATGCATATAAAAGAAAAGAAAAAAGCAAGAGAAAGAAGATGCAAAGGCAGCCGATTCTGGTGTGAAAAAAAAAGGAAAAAGAGAAAAGTTGGAAAAATCTTGGGAAATGAGGAGAAGAATACAAGACTAACACAAGTACGTGTTATTTTCTTTAAGTCTTGATTATATAAGTTGGAGGTATAAATTTTATTTTGGGTTTATGGAAAGTTTATGATTATGCATACTAGGGTATAATTTTGTTTACTAAGAGTTTTAACAGCATGAAATTATTCTTTAGTTATGGAATTATAGACTCGTGATGTTAGTGTAAGAAGTTATAGTAGACTAGAATATGGATGAAATTTTATATGAAGGAAATAAGCTAAAATTTTTTTTATATAGGTTGGTGTTATGATTTTATGTAGTTATATCATGGTAAGTTGAAAGTTTAGTGAGCCGGGGAATAAATACAAGAAATAGACAACTTTATGTTTAATAGAAATGTGAAATTTGTTTAAAAGCTAAGAATTAGTATTGTTATTATTAAATGGTATTTAATACTTTAATAAGTTATACCATTACAACTTGTAAGAAGAAGTAAGCTTAGAATAATTGTAGGAAGGAGCTAAGCATGTATATATGAATTTAATAAAAGAACCCTTGGCATAGAATTATGATGTATGTTCTGCCCTTCAATTTTGGAGAGTCATAAATGATAGTATATGTTGAATTTTAACACGATACAAGTTGGAAAATGATCTTTTATGAGTTGTCTATCATCTAAATTGGAATGACACCATTTGGAATCCGATAGGAGTTTATATGAGATCGGAAGAGCGTCGTGTAGTGCTGATCTGAGAACAGATTTCTAGAAAGTGTAGGAATATTTTGATATTGCTAACATATTTTTTTAGTTCAATTTTATATATGATGAACTTATATAAGTGTTCTACCTTCTAGGAGAATTTTATTAGCATACACACCATTTTTTATTTTAAAATGGTTGTAAATATGCATTGCCCAAACATGACAACTTAAGAATCATTACTTGAAGAATTTGGTTAAGTGTGGAAACGAAGAGTAGTTATTGAGTTTTCTAATTGTAGTATATAATGATGAAAATTATTACTTAAACTAGGAAAACTCTAACGAGTAAATAAACTAGTAAGAAGGAAAATGAGATTGGGTAAGGATAAGTAAAAGAATCAAGTTATATATGTGAAATGAGAAATAGAAATAGAATATGGCTAGGCCTAGGCGTCGAGTCGGGTCGGGTCACCTGAGCCCGACCCGACTTAAAGTTTGTTTGCACTTTGGCAAACCGAGACCGGCCCGACAGGCCGGTCAACCGGACCCAAACCGACCCGTAATAGGTCAGTTCGGGTCGGGTCGGGTTGGGTGGGGTTGTGGGTTAGAAATTTTAGAAGGCTTAAATTTTGGGCCAAATTTTTAGCCTATTTGTATTTTAGGCCCAAATTAAGGCCCGAATTGATTTATAATGAGAGAAGAAAAGAGAGATGAGATGAGTGGGCTGGGGTTTCAAAATACGAACATTAGGGTTTCAAAATACAAGAGAAGTGGGAAGTGGGAACATTAGGGTTTCAAAATACAAGAGATTTCAAAATACAAGCGAAATGAGAAGTGGGAACATTAGTGTTTCAAGAGAGATGAGATAAGAGTGGGAACAATAGGGTTTCAAGAGAGATGAGATAAGTGGGCTGAGAAGTAGGAACAAGAGAGAGCGCGCAGTGGCGGCTGGCAGCAGAGGCGCAGCGGCGGCAGGCGCCAAGGAGTATGGTGGCGGCAGAGGCTAGCAGCAGGCACTGAGGCGGAGGCGGTAGACGTTAGCAGCAGGCGCGGTGACGGAGGAAAAGCACAACGGCGACGAAGACCGAGTGGGTAACGGTTGCAGTGGCGGAAGGGAAGAAGATGGAGAGACCTAATCCTTTTTTTTTGTGGCTTGTTTTGGGTTATTTACAAGTTGAAAACTCTTTTAAAAGATCTAGAAAATTAGTTCTATTGTTGTTTGTTGTATGTATGAGTAGTGTTTAGGTTTTCAATTTTGAATTAAGTATACGAATCTGATTCTTAACTATTAACTGATTTTGAATTGTTCTCTCATTTATGAAGTACAAACACAAAAATTTAAAAAAATAAAAAACCTGTTTAACCAGTTTAACCGAATCAGGTCTATCCGGTTCGGTTTTAACCCGGTTTAGCTGGTTTGGCCGGCTAAACCCGCGAACCAAACCGGACCAATTTGCTTCGGCCTTCAATGAACCTTGAACCAACCCATTAATGTCAAAAATCGAAACGAACCGAACCGGCCTTATTCGGTTCGGTTCGGTTAACACTCACCCCTAAATATGGCTTAAGAGAGTAAATATGTGTTAACATTATAGATTGATGTATTATATTGTGAACAACTAAATAAGTTAGGACGTGAAATAAGTAAATAGAAATAGGGGAAGTCAAGGAACGAAATGATTGGGAAGTTATGAAAATATAAATTGTTTATACAACAAGATATTATGAAAAAAGAATTGAAGTTTAAGAGTCTTTATGTTATGCTACAGGAAACACGAAAGGGGCTACATGTACATAGCTACTTAACTGGTGAGTGGAGCTTCTCCTCTTCTTTCTTTCTTCTAAAGAAAGTTGAATTATGCTTGATCTCACATGAAACTTGCAATGTTTTACAAGGACGATGTATTTCTATAAAAGTTCACAAAAGTTGATATTTTCTTTCGAAAAATTCACATGGATGTTATATGAAATGATGCTTTATGATTTTTAGAGAAATGTTTGATTTGAAACATGATTTATGATGTATGAAAACTCCAAATTCGTATCCAATATTATGACTATACCGCCTACGGGCGAAGGGGCTGACAAAATGATAAGCCGCCTACGGGCGAAGGGGCCTATGGCTCAGGCTGACAAATGCACGCTACCTAGGCGAAGGAGCCTGTGTACTAGCTATGACTCAATCTGGTTGTTGTGCCGTCTAGGGCGAAGGGGCTCATAAGGTACCTATGGCCCAAGCTGATGTCTACGCGCATATGACTTGATATTATGATCATGAGATGTTGGGTACTTTTTGGGGAAAATTCTATCGCGATCTTGAAATGAAATGATTTTAATGACGTTTTCTAGTGAATTTCATAATGATTATTAAAGGAATGATGTTCATGATGTTTTTTAGTGAATTTTATGATGATTATGAAGTGAAATGATATTCATGATATTTTCCAACATGTGATGATTCTATAAATACTGATGTTATGCTGAATTTGCATTTAAAGTAATGGAAATTCCCAAATGCACTTGAATGTTTTATTCGAGATTTTGTAAAAGTTATGTTTCGACTTTTCAAAGCATGCTTAATTATAAAACTCCACTCACTGGGTTTATTAGCTCACATGTTTTCTAAATGATTTTCGTTTTAGATAGCAATTGGAGTTTGGACAACACATTAGTACCGAGCCTTTTATTTTCGAGAATTGAACCACCACGTAATGAAATTGATTTGCTATAAGATTTGTTAATCCTATGATTTATAAGGTTGACGCGTATAAAGTTATTAGCATATGGTTGGAAATTGGGTGAATCATGTTTGGTTTAGTATATTCCTTGATTTATGAGGTGATGTTGCTTATAATGAGAAATTATTAATTTGCGAGATGTTGACGTGTTGGCGTTGAGAATTGATACATGTTGATTTTTGTTAATAAGTTAGGAGAGATGCTGTCAAAAATTTTTAGGATCATTAGCATGTGCACAAGCTTTTACGGTAAATTCTGACTTCTAGTTGAAATTTATCGTCAGTGCACGTCACACTTCTAGTAAGTTAGAGATGTTGGGAGTGGGGCGTGACATTAACATATTGATTTGTAATTGGAAAACCATGATAAATAGTTTGCTCAATTATTGGAAAAATTCCAATTGATCAAATGGCGTTGCACAGTTTGATATGTCAAGAAATGATGGTGAAAAGTGGATTAATTTGTGTGCTAAACAAATGAATTAGGTTATTAGTTTATATATAGATTTTTTTTAATTATCTTTACAAGTATCATTAAAGATTTGGATGAAAATAGGAAACCTATCCAAATAAAGTTAATTGTTTGATTTAGTTTACTTATCTATGGCAATTGAAATTTTACCTTTCATAAAGAGATATGTATGTATAAAACTCAAGATCTTTAATCTATGATTTATGATTATCTCTTAACATTCTAAATTATCTCTATCTAACTTAAATGCATAAATTTATTACAATTGTAGTTATTATTGATTAGACTTTATATTGTAATCGGCACATTACATTGTTCATTATCTTTGTTAATGAGCAGTATAATAATCTAGGTTATAATAAAACAATGTTGAATTAAAACACTGTGTACGAACTGATTATACTATTAATATTATAGTAAACATTTAAATCGGGTGAATTAATCATGAGACCGATTAGAAAACTGAATTATAAAAGAATAGTTATATGTGATAATAGATATAAAAAAATTAATTATGCATTAATTTAGATAATTAAAGAGGGAATGAAAAGTGGGATAATGCCAAATTAATATAGATACTACCCAAATCTACCAAAGTTGGACGACATGTGTAGAAAGATAAAATCAAGAATAAATTAATTATGATCTTTTGGTTTTTCAAATATTGGATTAGATAAGATAATCAGATTATTATAAAAAAATGAAGTATGTAAGAGGACATATAGGAAGATTAGATTAACAATCAATCAATTATAAAATAAATCAATTATAACAATGAACGGTCAAGACATGAAGATGAAATGAAGGACAACGGTACATTCACCAGATTTAGTAAGTGAGATGGGTGAGAATTTTATCACTTTTATGTATATATAGATATAGATATAAATATATATTATTATTTAAAAATAGAATTGATTTGCAAATGCGTGCTAAGCCACCGTCAAACGAGTACTTATTTCTCTCGTTTGGATTATTACTTCTTCCACGGGCCCGAATAAACACGGACTTAGCCCAATTTTTTTTTTCACTTATTATTAAGCATTGCGAAATCGCGCTTCTCAGAGATAAGGGGCATGGTTATGCGATTTTAAGGACGCCGGAGGCGCAAGGTTGAAGCAGAACCAGTGCAGCGCGATGCCTAGCAAGCAGAAGAGGAAAAGAGGAGAAGCGGCAGTTATTCACCCACGAAACAAGTACTCCGAAAACCCGCCGGATTTCCTACTCTTGGCCTCTTTGTATCCGAGCTTCAAGCCTTACGTTTTCTACTCTCACAATTGCCGCCCCAGAATCGACTGGACCGACTTCAACGCCACCAGGGAGCTCACTCGAGTCTTACTCCTCCACGATCATGGCCTCGATTGGTAATAGTTTATGCAAATATTTATATTCACGGGAGAACTTTTCTTTTCTGCTCTTGTTTTCGTGTTAGAAAAATCACATGTTATTTGGGTCACAATTATGAAAAGAATGATTGTATCTAATCACAATTTCATTTCATTTTATAATATTTATTTTGTATAAATGGGTTTTCGGGTGATTGAGCCATGTTTCTACGAAAATCAGTAATAATAAGTGGCCGATTTAACCCTTTGGTGTAGTGTTCATTCTAAATTTCTAATGTATGTATAGTGAACTCTCATTTGCTTTTCTCCATTCGACTGTGCTTGTACTTCTAGTTTAGCGGGACAGAGACAAAATAAGTTATCGCATGAACTTATGTAAAGATAACCCGGATCTTGAACTTTTCCCAATTCTGTTATATGTGGGGTGTGGCGATGTTCTAAAGAGATTGCTTACACCTCGCGTAAGTCTTGTTTAAGCTTAAAGAAGCGTGCTTAGGCTTTAAAAAGCCGGAAACTTCACCTCAAATTATATTTTTCAGAACCTTGGTTGGATAAATATATTGGTGGCACAGGGAAATTAAAATTACTAAGTTGTAGGTGGATTCCAGATGGACAACTCTGTCCAACAGTGCCTAACAGATCAAATTACATTCACTGGATTGAAGATCTTTTAGCTTCAGACCTCATCCCATGGACTAGGAAAGATAGTGTTGTCAAAGGTTTTGATATTGGAACTGGTGCAAATTGCGTATATCCTCTCCTCGGTGCATCTCTTCTTGGATGGACCTTTGTGGTCTCAGGTAGTAATTCAGCTTTTATTATCTCTAATATCTTTTCTACTTAAAATGGAAGTTTTATTATCTCAATTTAGTACTGTTGAAATTTTTTGCAGATGTAACTGATGTAGCAATAGAGTGGGCAAATAGAAATGTCAAAAGTAACCCACGTTTGTCGGAATTGATTGAAATTAGAAGAGTTGATACTGAGAACAACAATGACAAAGAATTGCAAAATGTGCTGAAAGATGGAAATAAAGGTTATGTAGATTCAAGCAATGTAAAGAGTGTCAATATGGAAACCGAGCCATCATTTACACTCAGAATGCAGTCAGCCACAAAAAGGAGTTACCATGGACCACCTGTTCTCGTTGGTGTTGTTAAGGCTGGGGAAAGTTTTGACTTTTGTATGTGCAACCCCCCATTCTTTGAGACAATGGAGGAAGCAGGATTGAATCCGAAGACATCTTGTGGCGGTACTCCGGAGGAGATGGTTTGTCCTGGAGGGGAAGAGGCATTTATTACTCGCATTATTGAAGACAGTATTCAACTGAAGCACACATTTCGGTATCTTCTTAATTTCTATCTACATACTGCTTTTGAAATGTTGCATTCAACTCTCCTCAGGATCAAATTTCCCCCTTTACTTTAGGTGGTACACTTCAATGGTTGGGAGAAAATTAAACCTCAATATCCTGGCATCAAAGCTTTGGAACGTTGGAGTCACTGTAGTTAAGACAACAGAATTTGTCCAAGGCCAGACTTCAAGATGGGGACTTGCATGGTCTTTCCTGCCCCCTTCCAGGCAGATGATCTCTTCACATGTGACCGAGAATAATAATCTCTCTTTCATGCTAGAGGTTTGGCTATCACTTTCACCTTCACAAATTTTGATAACTTTCAGTGCTGGACATTTCTAAATATTAATGCTTTATAAGTATGGAATTAGTTTAAGATCAAACATCATCCTGTTTGCTGCCACTTATTTTTCCAGACGCTGCTATTTTCTCCTTGTCATCTGTACTGGTCTCCATGTGTATTAGAAAAGAAGCTGCTGATATTAAGGTACATGTTTGTATAAACTTTCTAACTCCAAGGAGCATGTTAAATTTGATAAAAATTTTGGCAATGGGATGCAGTAGTGGTATTGTTGTTTAAAGATTTAGGAGAGTGGTCATTATGTAGTCATGGTCCGGTGTCTTCCTTAGAGTGGGTTAAAAGTTTAAAAAAGGTCAAGAGATTAAATGCATCTTATGCTAGTAACTTGGACTGCTAGTAATAGGAAACTAGGACAATGTCAAATGCTTAATTGTATGCAAGTTAGGCACACGCTCACAAGGAAAATGTATCTTTCAATAATTACACTCGAATATTACATGATTACTATGCCAGATGATTGCCATATGAATTCTTTCAAATGGAACTCACCAGTATATGTTATCATGGAGTTTTATGTAATACGAGCGTTTTTCTTTAAATCTGAATTTTATCCCCTGTTAATTTATCACCAATGCTGTTCCCATACGTGATGAATTTGAAGCGATGATACATATAGCCTATGGGTGCTATTAATTGCATGATTACGCTATGTAGGGATAAAATGAGTGTATGTCGAGGGGTGTGGCACATGCTCACAATCTTCTAAACATAGCGTAGAAAACATGAGCAGCCGTTGCATATTTTGTATTTTGAATTTCATGGATTCCATTCTATTGATCAGGAATGCAATTTACATCTCTATCAACAGACTGCTAAAGTTACAAACTGCATTCTTCAATTAACGTCCACTTGTACATCAACCTCTGCGCTTTAGTTTTGCATTTGGTCTATTCTTATTTAGACTTTATATATATAATTTTCCAGTGGTCATATTGTCTATAGTACATGAATATCATATCTCAGTACCGTTTATTTAGGGCCTTCAACGTCAATATAGCGCATTTCATGTGTTGGAGTCGGTGGAATCTTTTTTCTGCAGCAGTGGAGCATCCTGTAAGCTAAATGCTGCCACATTTAATATTGATGTAGGTTTGGCGATTTTATGTTGTAATTTACATGACTGTGCTATTTCCATTTGTTTACCATAGTATATTTCATGTTACAGATCACTGTTTCAAAGACTCAATGTGAGACAAATTTGAAGAGTGAGACAAAAGATAAGAATGAAGCTGCTAGTTGCAAAAATGTGTTGAAGATGTTCAATACTTCAAGTGATCGCAAATGTCAATCAGATGACCTGCGGTTCCGCATTTCGGTAATTTCCGTTCCCACTCCAAAAGTAGGGGGAAAAAGAAGAAGAAAAAAAGTTTCTATTACAGTGATCTTTTATATATTGTAATGGATACATAGTTCTGATACTTTATTTTATATATAGGTGTTTCAGCAAACTCCAGGGACACTCTTGGTTAGGGCAACATTACATCTGAAAGAAAACTCCAGCTCAGGTTCTCGGATATCTTTTATTTGCCTGTCCGATATTTTACTTTTACCTTACAATCTAAAAGCATTAGTAATGGGTGAAATAAGCTGGGATTTTTAATGAACCCCCAGTAACCTTCTGACTTTAAATTTTGTTCATATTCTTGAAAGTTGAAACAGAAGAAAAAGTTCTGTTCTATCCAATATAGCTACTCGTGCATTATTTTTGTGTTATCAAGGAAGGATTTGAGTTCTTAGTTACTTTTTTGCATCCATTTGGTAGAACATTTCTGTTTAGAATTTTCTTGGACTCCTTTTCGTTTAATAAGCAGTTTGATATGTTAATTTGTTGTTCACTCCCATGATATGTTCATTTGTAGTTCACTTCTACATTAATTTTTTGATATGTTAATCTCTTCTCCACTAAAATCTTTCTTTGCAATTTTCTATGACAGGTTTATTTTCATTAATATTTCAGCAACTAGAAAAAGTTTTGAAAAAGAAATTCTGCAGTGAAAGGGTACCAGCCAATGGGTCCTGATTCGATTACAGAAGATAAAACGTCAAGCTGTTAGACCCCAGTATTGTTCAAGTGCAGCCTTTATCAATGTACATCCGTGGACATGATGATAATCTATGCTTTCGGCTGGATGCCAAAGAGTCCGACAACTTGTAAAAATCGTGTTGGGGCAACCAAGACACTGGGATAGAGGCTCCTTCCAATCAAGATTTTGTTGATGCGAGTTCCACAAGATCATTGAACAGCTTTAAACTGTGGATTTTACTACAAGAATGGAGAAAGTCGAGCGAAATGTATTTTTCTTCTAGTTTCTTTTTCAACGCATTGTTGTAAACCGACTAGATTGTTGTCGGGTAGGTTGCCAATTGTGGTCCTGGCGTGGGAGCAGAGAGCTAAAATGTGTCGGCAATGTAACAATGTTCAAAATATTTGACATGATGTGTCTTTTTGGGCAAATATTAAATTAATTATTATCAGAAAAAGAAGTTATGGTGTCTCTCTTGTTTTCAAGGCTTTGTAGCAGAACACACGAGTATAATCTTCTTTTTATAAAAAATGATATTTCTGGCTGAACAATATACAGATGTAACACCTCCATGGACACAACTTACGAGAAACTGAACAAGAATGACAGACATGCTGAAAAGTCCTGTGTCCGGTCGAGAGATGTTTGTACGATTGATAATGCTATCCAATCTTGTCGAGGAGAAGAGCTTTCGTACCATCCATGTAGCATGCTCTATATGGCCGGATTGATATATATATATATTAACGATGAATAACCAAACAATGATTCACAAACCAGGAGTGCCGTAGAAAATGATCATGAGCTCGATTTAGGTCTTTCCTTCAGCCCTTGCTTTTGTAACTCCAGCACAAGCATCCACAAAATCCTCATCTATGAAATCTGTAGAAAAAACCTGCAACCTATCAGCTATGCCCCTAGAGAAGCATTGGGATATAAACACCCTTGCATATGGATGAATACGTTCTGTAACCGGCTTTACACACAAAATTGGGTTATCTGCCTGTGGAGTGACAGTATTTTCCACCCTGTAAAAGTGTTTCCGAGCTGTCACCGGCTGCTGCTCACCCAAATGCTTCATGTTGCTCTCGAACTTTGTCGATGGCAAATCAGTATCAATCCAGTTATCTTTCAAGTGCCCTGAATTCCAAAGCAATGAACCTGCCTTTGGCTGAGGTGCTTTTCTTGGTTTCCACACACAGATAACTCTCTTGGGCAACAATTCAGAAATTTTCTTCTGGAATACTTGATCATCTTGTTGAATAAGATACTCACCCAGCCGATCCTCCAAGTATTTGTCGAAATCTGGAGGATCATCGTGTCCGAACTCTGTACGGATTTCAAGGATTATAACCTCAGACTGTGTCTCCGACAGAAACTTCTTGACATCCTCAATCACGACATCCACACTGTAGGTGACGAGGATGCCATGACAGACACGGCGATCCTCCTGAACTCGGATATCCAGAACCCGAGACCCTGTGACAAGCTGTTTGTAGATTGACAGAGATTGACATCGCGCGAAGGGGCGAGTCACAAATGGAAATCCAATCTTGTTAGTAGCAGAATCATGCGTACCAGGCCACACAATTTGGTTGATTTGGAGACTGTCTGGATTCAGTTTTGACATCCAGTTCTTCCTGTCAGATGGATGATAGTCTGAACCTGGAAACTCAGATCCATTGCTCTGTTTCATGTCATACAGAATTTTCTTCTCACTTCGGATTGATTTTCTTCGTTCAACCTGTTTGGATACCTGAGAACCCATTGTCGGAACACTCTGAAGAAGATGATGATAAATATAAGAGTTCTTGTTCCTTGTGGGTTTCTTGAAAAAAAAAAAAAAAAGGAGATCTAATGCAATTTAATAGTGGATTTTAACGCCATTAGGTGAAAAAACCATGAACTATAATAATAGTTCATTTTTAATTTGAAGATAAGTTAAATGCTTCTCTATTTTTAACGCCTTCAAGGAATAGATTAAGATTAAACTTTAATCTAATTTTGTTTGGTTATGTGGACCGGCTTGTTGCAATTATTGTTGATGTGCAGTTTGCTATCGATTTCTCTCAATGGCTGGTCCACTTGCATTGCTGTCCAATTATTTTGGCATTATGCTATATAGTCATTCATTATCTTTCTCATCCATAATTCTATGATATAATGCATCACATTTGCATTTCATGTGAATTATAATGACAACTGTTTACTTCTTGGGTTTTTAGATAAAATAAATGAACAGGTTTACAGCCCCAAATAAAAGAAAAATAAAAGAAGTCAACCAAGAGACACGTGGAAGGGATTCTAAAATATTCCACGGTGTGTTCATGTAAGTTTTATTGTTCAGGATTTCAACATTAATTAATAGTGAAGTTCCCTTGAATTAGGTCACAGGTGTCATTTGATCAAATACAAAATGCTTCTCTATGATAAGCCATAGAAAAATTGATACAAGCAATGGAAAGGATTTGCCTTCCAGTGGTATTCAATTGAATTTTTTTGTCAGCTGGTAATACATATAAGCATGATTTCTTTCTCAGAAAAAAATGAACCTACTTCGTACACAACCTAAGCGCACTTTCTAACCAGCTAATAGCTTGGTCTTTATTAACATTCCTGTCATTCATTGGCTCTGCGGATTCCCACCTCCCAACAGCAACTTAAGTACTTGAGAGCATTAGATATCCTGCAGGTTATTGAGGCTTGCATTCAGTCAGACGTTTTCAAGTAATTTTACCCAATTCTATGTTACCAGGCAAGGCATTTCCAAATACGGCCATTAGCTTAACATGGCATCTTCTCAAGTCGATTCATCACCTCATAAAACATTTCTGCTCAACCCAGGAGATCAATTAAGCATGCATACAGCTCTTAGTTGGGAAACATTAGTATCACAGCAAGATGTCATGGGCTTGTGAAAACTTTAATTCTTCTTGGACTAGCCTGAAATGACTCTGTGCATTGATTAAGGACAGGAAAGATGACGCTGTCTGGTCTCACGCCCAGTTTCACCATGTCACTAAACATCTTTATGGCTTGTTCGGCATCACCATGTTGTGCTAATGCAGTTATCATCAAGTTCTTGCTTTCCACCATATTAAAAACTCTCTTTCCAACTTCTAAACTTCCACATTTTGAGTACATGTGAATAAGGGCACTCAAAACTACTACACTAGGTCTAACACCGCTTGTTATCAGACGTGCATGAATTTGTTTACCATGCTGAAGTAAAGTTAAGCTAGCACAAGCAAACAGGCAAGCGATAAAAGCAAATTGATCTGGTGCTAAGCCCAGCACAATCACCTCTGATAATAACTTAAGGGCCTGCTGTCCCGTCCCATTTCGGGCATACCCTGAAATCAAAGCAGATCGGAAGAGCACACGTTTTTTTCGGGCATTGTGTCAAAAATTTCCTGAGCTGATTTCATATCACCAGATTGAGCATAACCAGAAATCAAAGTGGTCCAAGCAAGAACATCCCTTTTTACCATCTCATCAAACAACTTCCTAGCAGCAACCAACTTGCCACGTTTTGCATATGCATCAACAATAGAACTTGAAAGAATCATATTTGAGAAATATCCAACAATAAAAACTTGACAATGCAACTGTGCGGCAAGGCACAAGTCCTTCAACTCAACAGAAATTGTCACAACTCCAGCAAAACTATACTCATTAACCCCAACACCCGATGTTCTTAAGTCTTTATAAAGCCTCAAGGCCTCATCATAGCACCCAGTCTGCACATGTGCCATCACCATTGTATTCCAACTTACGATGTCCCTTTCAGGCATTTTATAGAACAGCCTCAATGCAGGCTTCAGCATCCCCAGCATCGCATAACCAGACAGCATATGATTCCAAGAATACATATTTCTCGTAGGCATTTTATCAAATACCTGACGGGCCTTTACATGATCGCCACATCTTGCATACATTCTAATCAGATGGTTGGATAAGAATGTGCTTGGGTGCTTTAAACCAGTTAATTTCAAATGAAGGTGCACCCTTTTGCCTTCTTCTAAGGATTTCATATTGGCACACTGACGAAGAAGAAAGGCAATAGTTGCATCATTAAAGCGAAATCTTGGCGAGCTAAGAGTGGCAAAGAATCGATCGCTTCCTTAAGCTGACCTTTGGATGCAAAATCAAGAAAATTTTGGATCAAACAAGGATATTTATTGGATGATTTGCTTTTGGGTATATTTCTGAATGTGGACGTGAGTATTCGAGGTGGAGGAAATGTAAAGGGCATTGCAAGAAGCGCAACACAGCATCGCCGCCGGAGAAGCGCAGGCTGTCTGCTGTGGCGGCACGGTCAGTTGGGTGGACCCGACAATCTAACCATGAATGTGGGCTGGGTTTTCGGATTCGGCCTGTCCAAATCTGTTACGCTAGCAATTCTCCAATACATCAACCCATTAACAACTTGGGGTTAGTATGGGCTGCGACCGAAGATCGCAGAGCGATGCCCATTAAAAGCTTAATGGGTGACATTAATATGGACTACTTGTATTTGAATAACGAGAAATCTATAAACTGGCAAAGGGAGTTTATTTTAACGGTAAAGGCACTCTTTTATTTACTAAATACTGTTTTCTTCGAGTTGTGTGGGCATCCCCCAATCTATGATCTCAACCTTGTATTTAAAATAAATAAAATAATAACAACAAAAACCCAGAAACCAAACTAATAGAAACAAGTCTCAATTATTTGATATCACAAATGAATGATCGGACTACCTGGGCTTATTAATTTGACCATGGGCTTATTCTACTCTAAAGAGAGAAAGTGTTCTACCTTTTCTAACAAATACGAATCTATAATACAACTTTTCCTTAATTTTTTTACCCTTTTAACCGGGTTATTCGTCCCTTTAAAGGGTCCATTTGTTCCCTTTTCTTTTATAGTAATAATAATAACTCAAAATCAGAAACATGAAGAGTTTAAAAAAAAAAAAAAATCTACAGTTATTTTCATCTTGACAAATGACACAGGTGGATAATGTAATTAGATGACAAAAATAAAAAGCCAAAACTTGTACATTGTAAAAAGTAAAGTAACTTGTGCATCATGAGGTCCATTTGGTGAGTTTCTGCTGGTTCACTCTTGTCTAATGTCTATGTATTCAACTTTGATGTTGAGGCAGAGAGCAACGATACTCACAAGACACATGATTTGAAGGTCGAAGTACCGATGTTTTGGTTGAAGAATTCAATTCACCAAACAAACACATGAAATCAAAAGCCATAAACATGACAGACAATTAATTGAACTCTTGCATTTGGCTGTATTAAATCATTGCTTCAACTAAAAGTATTGGTCCTTGTTTCGAGGAAATTTTGCACGTTACATGTAGGAAGCAATCGAATGGGTTGTGCATGGGGGCCAACCATTTTTTTATCCTAAAATAGATGGCCTCCCACCATCTTTTTATCACTTCCATTGCGCATACATACGTACATACTAATACACAGTTACCTTATTCATAAACACGATGTTTGGCTACTAATTAAAAACACCTCAAATTTATTAATTAATTTAAATTTTAACTTTTAAACATATGACAACACCACATTTAATCACATATTTGATTTAACTTAAACTCTTATATTATTTTAATCATTATCTTCATATGGCACAATTAAATCTCGACACTTATACAAAATTTAAATTTTAAATTCATTTATAAATTCACCCATTTATGACTGTTGTTAGTATTAATTATTATCCTATCAAATCAAATTCCTAAAAGATTGCTAACTTTCCACACTACAATGAATGCACAATTCTTAATAGATATTATTAAGATTTTTTCTAAAGAACCCAACTCTGAGTTTGTTATGGGACCGAAGGGCCAATAAGGTACTTGTACCCAAGTGAGGTGTAAATATTCCATTAGCTCCTGAGATCCTTAAGAAACCCAGGGCTGGGTTCCTTAGAAGTGCTCATATTATTAATGTTCTAAAAAGTGTAATGAATGAAAAAGTATTAAAATCAAGCTGTTAATTCGTGGTTATCTATACTCTAGTTAAGATGTATCCTGCCTAGCAATGTTTACTGGTGTAAAGTGTAACGCGACCTAGATGTGTCTAGATCGAGTATGAATGCAGAAAATAAATAACACCAGAATGATTACGCAGAAACTCAACTGGAAAAAACTGCAAGCACCCTTACCACAGGACAAACAAATCTACTAATCACGAGGTGAGTTTAGTACAAAGAAATAATAAACCGTACTATCACAATAAACACTAAATAATCAAAAGGTAAACTTATAAAAGACTCTCTCTTTATGCCTTTTGATATGAGACAACTCATGTTATTCTTTCTTTCTCCCGCGCGCCTCACGGAACGTCCGTCAAGCTCCAAGAGAGCTCTTGAACTCATCTTGGGATGACTTGACCTTCTAAACTACTTGTACCTCCATGAATATGTCCCTTGCACCAATGTGGTTGCCCACCACGTACTTGAAGGGTTGCCAAACAACACAAAGCGTGAAGATTAATTTGCAAGTATAAAACTCGCTAAGTTTCGGCAGTGTTTTGTTTGTCTTCTTTCGGTCGAGTTTCAAATAACTTATGTGCACAAAGGCTTTGCTCTACTCGATATCTCTTTGAACGACCTACAAGAAGATTAAATAGAGTTGGTCTTTGAATTCTTGTCCAAGCCAAGAATTAAAGAAACCAAATCCGAGTACAACACGAAATAAGGAAAGTTAGATTTGCAACATACCATAAACTCAAACTTACCTAATTTTAGTTGAACTCTACATTCGCCTAAACATTATCTCTAGTTAAACATGGTAATACTAGACAATCTAAACTAGGAAACATTCGAACTTTGCATGTAAATAGAATCCTTGTGCCTTAAGACAAGTACACATGCCACAACTTATCTTTCGACCCAAGACAACTTGAATTTGCATGCTAAAAATTAAATCACGTGTGAATACAAGTCATGCAAAAAATCATGACATATTAAAATAATGTTTGACACTTAACCAAAAATTAGGAATGTCAAGTTTAAGAATTTTCATACTAACATAAACGTTGAATTTATGCGTGTTTAAGTGCACCAATATGTGATAAAGCATAAAACAAGGTGAAAGGTCTGATTCAAGCTTTGAGCATAAGCATTGTCTAAGCAAAACTTATGCGAGCTTTTTAGAATAGAGGACGTCATAATAAAAATGATCTAACACCATTATTTGGTGCCATACAGCCACGTGGTGTGCATTAGAGCACGCCACCTGGTTTTGATTTTTCATGTAGCGTATCCCGATGTACGACATCACATGATCATATGACATTATATAGTGCTATAGCATATGGTGTTAGATCAAAATTAGAATCAAAGCTCACCTCAACGCCTTTTGTTGATGCTAAATTTTGTTTTAACCCAACAAAACAAATTTATTTGCGCGGAAAATCTGTATTTGAATTGTTTCGAATAATAAATGTGGGATTCGTGGTGGAGCCATTGTAGTTGTAGAGAGAGTAAATGAGGGAGATTAATAAATGAGAGACTAAGATTGATAAAAGTCAGGAAAATCCCAGCTCAGTGGGGTTTTCTCCTATTTATAGCACACAAATTGGTGAGTAATGATTACATACATTAAATGCTTGGCCAATAGGAGACTTCCCTGATATGCTTAGCTGGAACCCTGTCAGGTTATCTTGACCGAATTTTGGATGGGAACTGCATGAAGAAAACAAATATTCACTCTTCATTAAATGTGAGTGTCACATCAATCTTTGGGAGATGAACCAAGCAAGTTGCACGGTAATTCTGCCGCCTAGGAGGTCACGAGTTACTTGGAGTAACGAGACCAAGCGACCTCCAAGGTTGAAACTAGATATTTACATCCAGCGCTCCAGGTCATTGCACGAGCGGCCTGGACAGCGGAAGAGGTGATCGATAGTCCATGAACGGTGTGCTTTCTTCTTTTTTGCAACTCGAACTTAGCCTTATTTTTTTAGAGATCTCCCGTCGCCACCTTTTTTTTTCACATTCGACACGTGATCTCGCGAGTTATCCGGCAAACCTTCGCCGTTCTCTACAAAAGGTAAATCTTCCTTCCATTCTATACTTAGTTTTCGCGGGCGGGTCAGTTTTTATTTTGGAAAATTGGAATAGAGGTTCTTATGATTTTTCCGGCGATGGCGAGTAACAGTGAGTCTAGGGTAGAAGACGTAGGGGAAAATGTGAAAGTGAACCCGCAGTGGTCCGAGTCTGAAGAGGAGGCAGCCACTGCTAGAGGTTCTGGGGAAGTTGAGGTCGAGGTTGACTGGTCGGAAGAGGAGGCATCGAAAAATGAGGGTTATGACATTGACTGGGATGAGGAGGAGGAGTGAGCAGTTCCTGGTGAGAGAGGACAACTTGCCTTATAGGCGGTTCCCTTGGGGGATGTGACTCTCGCAAGCGTTGGACGTTCAACTAGGTCAGCTCCAGCGGGTCCTAGTGGGCGGCTCTCTGCCGTGCTTGGTCCCAAGGTGGACTGGGAGGCCAAACGTTTTCCCTTAAGAATTAAACAGAGTGAACTTCACTAGTTGAGGGAAAAATTTGGAGTGCCTGACCAAGTGGACCTGTGTGTTCTCTATGAGGGCGAGCGAGCTCACTGCCCTCCAGAGGGCTGCGTGGCAGTGAACTCAAAAATGTTCGAAGCGGGTTTTAGGCTGTCCTACTAAAGATTGTGGCTGAGTATTTGTAAGATCGGAACCTAGCTCCTACCCAAATTCCTCCAACGGGCTGGAAGACCCTGATTGGCTTGCTAGTTTTGTGGCGAGAAAAGGGCTACGACTTTCCACAACCTGTTGAATTCCTTACTTATTACCAACTCAAATCTAGCAGCAGCGGCAAGGCCTGGTATTATATCTCGGCCCAACCTATGTGCTCTTCCGATCTCATCTCTGGGGGAATTTGGTAAAAGGAGTTCTAGACTCTGTCCCGGGCTGGAAAGATAAGTGGTTCTGGGTAGAAGGAGAATGGATAACTCCGGAAGCCCCTGGAGAGACAGAGATCATGGTTAGGACTACCCACAGGGAACATAAGATCGGAAGAGCGTCAGTTCACCCGTTCTACGACCTGTCTGTCCTAATTTTAATCTTTTTTCTTTGTTCGCAGGTTCTGAGAGAGGCTTGTTGCTGACCTCACCTTTTGACGAGGAAGTACGAGCCATTGCTGA